>WUAP02168894.1:0-23951 GCA_015163945.2 Stichodactyla helianthus | reverse complement strand
TCAGTGATAAATACGCTACTGAGTCTGCGTACGTTGCTTACGATTACGATTACGACGCTAGTGTGAACCAGGCTTTAAAGTTAGTTCCCGAGTTAGTTTTATAGTTTTCGTAAGGAATGCAACGAGGTGGCACATATTGATCACAATTATTCCAACTTAGGCTCTGAAATTTTAACTATTTTTGTAACAAAAATGACGTCCTCCATCTCTGTTAAAAATTTTGAATCCCAGAATATTGCTGTCGTTTTTAGTCGTTCTCACGTAGATAATCTCAAGAGGTACATTATTTACTCTTCTTTGTTTGCTTATGTAGTTGACGTATGTTAAGTAAAATTTCTGAATATTGATATCTATATTAAAATTCTATTGCCTCGTTATCTTGGCAACGCGCGAGTTATTTCTGCCGAATTTCGCTTACAGAAAAAGCGGAAACGTTTTATTATACCGTTGGTACGCAGGTTGCTAGTCGAAGAAAGTAAAATATATGGTTTAAGACTTTAAAAAAACTTCAGTAAAAGTCCTTTCGCAAAATGCTACGATAGTGTGCTTTGTAAGTCCAAGTTAATCGTCAAATGTAGGCGGAACATTTTCAAGGACCGCCAAGGGCGCTTTTACACAAGACGAACCACTTGCGTAAATCTAAGTGATTTTTAACAAATTAAGATTGATTTAGGCGTAGAGCCTTGAATCAAACTCCTCTCCTTTGGAGGCGTTTTTTCCTTTGTTAAAGCCACTCTTTAATATGCGCTTGGGATAAGCAAGCCCGCAGCCAGGATTTTTTTGTGGGGGGAGGAGGCGGGGCCTGTGTTTGTGAGTAGGGGGTGACAACGAGACCAAACTATCCCCAAAATGCGAACCTTTGGTGCATGCACCTTCTGGCTATGGGCCTGATAAGTCTCTTGTATGCCGTGCAGGCATTTTCTCCCCCACATAACGTACAGATGCCCGCTTTCATACTGGGAGACCTATGGTCATACAGATGAAGTCCTGCTTTGTTAACAAACGATTTAATCATAATTCGAATAAATGAAATAGTGCGACTTGATTGCCTGCTTATTCTTTTAGGGGGCTTCCATTTTTTTATGTCATTGGGCAGGGGGGTCTTCAAAATTATAGGGAGTTACATAAGGGGGTTATTACAGTTGCAGAGGTGCAAGGCTGAAAATATTACTAAAGACTTGGAGGTTGTAGGGTGGAGTTATAGAATTTTACTCTCCACAAAAGCACTGGTAGCCAAGGCCCAAAATTTAGAAACCCCACCCCCACCCAATAATAAACGAAAGCCCTCTTAACTTGTTTCTAATGAGCTCCCATTCTAAAATAAACAAATAAAACATCACATAAATGAAAACAAAATGCAGCTTTTTAATTATTTTGACAATAAGCAAAAAGAGCAAGAAAATGTTTATTATTAAAGTTTAAAAAGTTATTGTTTTCATTTGAGTTTCATTTTACTTTTAATTTGTTTTAATTACACATTTGTTTTAGCTGGTTAGCTTATGTATTATTTGTGATTATCACTGGTTAAGAAATTGTTATATCTTATTGTTTTTACAATTCAGACTATCACTTTCAAAATAATCATCAAAATGATAATACAGAGCAGAGGTTTTTGGTCCATTGGACAGACAAAGCGGTTTCAGCCTACATACAGAATGTGAACCACACACACTCAACATCATTTTGCAACTTGAAAACACAAATGTGTTAGTATTTAAACAACTATGGATGATCTAGTAAGTCAAGATCTTAAGATAAATTTTTGTTTCTAAAGCCAAAAAGCAATCAGGAAGAACACAGATAAATTGTGTGACATTAATACAAATTTTGGTTCTAACTTTGATTTAGTTAACATCTGCATTTCATGGTATATTTTAAAAGCTATGATTCAGTATAATTTTTGTAATATACAGTCTATTGTGTGATGATGAGTCAACCTATATCATGCTAATACTCAAAACGTTTTATTAAGCCACCCACTTTACAAAGTTATAAGATTTATTACATTTAGTCTGCAAAGATTGTTTATTGGCCTTTCATTAAGACCCTTAAAGGTAGGTTAGCAAGTCGTCTATCTTCAAGACAGGCCCAAGTCTTCAAGAGTTTGCTGAAGCTCCAATTGCTGCAGAACAATTAGAAGGAAGAGAATAAAAAGGAAAGCTAGTTTAGAACAGAAAAGTTTTAAGAGGTTTAGGGGAATATTGAAGCAATGCTTAGGCAAGCCCCATCTCTTCCAGTGTTTTCTGCAACTCTCCCTCCTGTAGAACAAAAGCAGGAATGAATAAAGTTTGAAATTTTTAGAATTGAGCTTAAGAAAAGAGAAGAGAAATTTTGCAAATGAGTGTTTCAGGATAGTCCAATTTCTTCCAGTGTAGTGCGTATCTCTCCCTCCTGAAAGTAAACATATGGTACCATTGATTTCCTGTGCTCTAGCATAACCTGCTATTTTTCTGGTGACCTTACAAAACATTAAAGTGCCTATGACACATCTGATAATATTCTCAGTATAGATTCTACATGAAGTGAGCTGTTCAATGAAACCAAAATGACACTAAAAAATTATAGAGTTTGAGTGATGCGTCTTGAAGTTATAAAGGTTTTTCCATGCCATATGCTAATGACTGTGACGTCAAGGGAGTCATTATTTAATATACAAAACTCAACTGATACGGCTAAATTGAATTTTGAAAGTATTTCTGTTTTACCCATGGCTCTTATAAAAATTATTGCTAATTAGTTTTCACAAAGTCTTCAGTGTTTCCAAATAAAAGGGACAACAAATAAACATGAATGACTCCTCTGACGTCACAGTCATTAGCATATGGTGCGGAAAAACCTTTATAACTTCAAGATGCATCACTCAAACTCTATAATTTTTTAGTGTCATTTTGGTTTCATTGAACAGCTCACTTCATGTAAAGTCTACACTGAGAATATTGTCAGATGTGTCATAGGCACTTTAAACACCTTATGTGTTCAACTCAGTGTAACATGCAAACGTTTTGAATTTTTTAGCCCTGTTCTTTCTGTTCAAGGTAACAAATCTTACTTTTACAGCCCCAAAATTTCCATCAAGATAAAGTTCAATTTCAAAGGGACCTTCTAGGGATTTATGCAAGTGTTAAGTTTATTTTCAACTTCATTAACTCTACATCAATTTTCCCATTCATATGTTGAGTCTGTGCACATTTAATTATTTTCTCATGGCCTGCCATGTGCTGATAATTTTCTTTTTACTTCACAAAACAATAGCTTAAATGCAAATTAGCAACACACTTTTTTGTAAGTCGCCTCAAGTCCAATTTGGTACAACTTTTGCTCACAACAGTTGCATGCAATCTGCTTACACCAATGCTTACAATACTAATTGCTTTGTGTAAATCAACCCTACAACTTGCTTACAACTGTTGTATATGACAAGAAAACAGTTGTACGATTGATTTACACAAAGCTATTTGACTGTGTCATAAGTACAGCATAGAGCAGATTTCATATGACTGTGAAAAAGTTGCAGCACAGTCAGTGCCATAAGCATGCCTTGCCGCAACCATGTTTTCTAGAATTCTAAAGTTCCTTCCCATGCCTTGACCATGTCTGCACCGTGTTCATGCCACGACTTTTTCACAGTAATACGAAATCTGCTCTAAGTAGATCGCATGTGACAGTTGTAACAAACATTATACCATGTAAATCACAATTAATGTCTACTATTAACTTCAAATTGGATTAAATAGGATGCAGACCCACTCCACGATAATACCACTGCTACATTGTGCTCCTATTCATTCTCATCAAAAATCATAATTTGGTGAAAAATATCTGCCTGGATTATCAGCCTGTTTTGCAGGCTTATTCCAGGCAACCAGTCTCACAGTGAGTTTTGAATAATCATTCAGCAGCTGTGTGATCTTTCAAATGTATCATTGTGATATTATTAATTACCTCTTGCAGCAAGTCTTGTGCAGATATAGCTTTAAGCACATTCTTTTTAGATGTTTCCTGAACCTCTCCACCAATCAGCAGCTCATCCAACATAAAGTATGCTTTTTCAAAGTTGAATATTATATCAAGTTCACAAACCTGAATACAAAAGAAAATTGTTACTGGAACTATCATATTAATCATACATCAGTGTGTAATGAATACAATAACCAAAAAAAGGAAATCTGTAACACTGCGAAAAAAGAGAAATATACTTAACTTTACTGATGTTTCAAGCTGTCACCTTTTTTACTCCAACAAAGGGCGAAAGCTCAAAACATCAGTAAAGTTAAGTATATAACCTTTTACTAGTTATCATAGTTCTGCTGTGTATGTGAAATGGGGAGGGTGGTCATGGTGGACACCATTCTAGGCCAGAAAATGGTATAAACAGCAAAGCTGGTGTAAAATATAATCTATGACTTACACTTCCAAAGTATTTGTCAAGGAGTTCGACATATCTGTGTATGATCTCTAGGGAAACAAGTTCATTATCATCATTATCCATCCCAACACAGAAGTACAAGCTTGCATATCTACAAATGCAAAATGCAGAAGACATAAGAATCACAATGATTGTAACCAGTGCTGTTATAGATGTTTCTACAATAATCAACAGGAAATATGCAAAGTCTGACATCAATTCTTTTGTATACATTTGTTTTTTATCAAATTCGATCTTGGAAATGCTAATCAAAGCAAACTCAAACAAAGCCTATTATTTATCATACATGTCATAATTAAAATGACTATGATTTTAGGTTTTTTATCATGTTTTTTATTACTGTCACAATGTCTTATAATTAAATCTTCATCCATCTCCTTTGGAAATTAAAAACTGAGATGCCCCCCCCCCACCCCCTCCTTTGGAATTCTTGATCTAAAAATCTCCCCTATCCTTTGGATTTCCAAAATGCATCCCCTGGTATGGGTGTGGATATTTGTCAACAATTTGTCCTGGGTGTTCAACAACCCCCTTCCGCAAGACAGCTATTGTGTTATCAGCAGTCATTCTATATATTTCTCATGGAAGTGGGTTGTTGAACGCCTGGGACAAATTGACGACAGTGGATATTTTCTGGAATTACCCAAATGACATTTTTGGAGATGGAAAATTCAATTTCCCAACCCCCCAGGTCTCTAACAAATGTCCAATTTCCTCTCCCTTTCAGTCTCTCTTGTTTTGTCAAGCATGAAATTCCCCCCCTCGGGGGAAGAAAGTACTTATCAAAGCCCCAAACCAAGGGGGAAGACCCTTTATCAATTCCTCCTGGGTTGGCCCCCCCCCCCCCCCCCCCCACCCCGGGGGGCTAAACATTGATAGGTGCTGTGATTCTTGTGGACTTTTTTAATGAGCAATTTTAACTGGATTCTCTTCTAACAAAGGCATAACAAAAGTATAGTTTGTCGTTCCCTTAATTATAACTTTTCCTAACTTACCTTTTATAGACGATTTTAATATCTCTATACTCTAAAAAGCTGCACATTTTGGGTTTTCTGGAAAGCACCATCGTGACTAAATCTCGGGTGATCTTTCGTTTCTCTTTTTGAGACGCGGCAGTGTACCATTTTTGTAGCCTAATCTTGCCTTGACGGCTAAATAATAACATAAACTGGAACTGAAAACAAGAAAGAACAACGTTAAATATTCAATAAAAAGTGTAAATAAAACGAAAACTTCGAATTATTTGACGATTGTCTGCTCACCATGATTTGAAACTGTCTTGATGACGTCTTGATGGAAGATCAACGGGCTCATTAATCAGCGGTACTACGTGTGCTATGCATGCTCCCACCACAGGAAGCCCAACCAAGATACTTCTGATGTGCCATCTTCGAAGGAAACGAAAAGCCGGACGAAAAGACAGATACTAAGAAATTTATGCGAGATACTTCTGCCTTATATGGTTATACCTAGCTCCTCCGCACAACCCGTAGTCTCGGTTACCCAGACCTCTCTTTAAATTTATTTGGTGATCCACTTGCTTGTACATACATACATGAACCATGCGAATGAAGGCTCGGAATCAAGTCTGAATTCGAAGATATCGAACGTGGTCTATTGACAGGGAGTATTAGCCTGAATGGCCGTGACGTGTTTGAGAAAGCACTCAGAGTAATGGCTTTTATATAGAGATGATTTCGTGTGACTGTGAAAAGGTCGCGGCACGGTCAGTGCGGTAAGCGTGCTTTACCGTGATGTTAATTATCTAAAATTTTGACGTGCCTGATAAGGACATATCACGACCGCCGTGTTCGTGCCGCGAGCTCCTCAGTCATACGAAAACTGCTCTAACTTTGTCTCGGCAGTTCTATTGTCGTACAAACAATATGTGCGCTAAGTGCGTTGAATGCTGCCATTTTGCTTGTATTGCCAGTCTCCCTCTTTCAGCCGTGACACTCACAAGTAGTCCATTAAGGTCTACTTTTGACTTTGCCTGGCTACATAGGCTACTTTTGACTTGTTATAACACAGCAAATCATAAGTTGAAGTCTTTCAACCGGGTGTGACCAATACAACACATGTAGCTGAAGTAAATATGCTGATGTAGATTTTAACAAGATCAATCAAACAAGTCCTGAAATTTCACTACATATTTCACTTCACTGAAATGATGAAATTAATGCCATTTATGCATTTTCAGTACTGTAGTTACCTGCAAGTATGTAGAGACAAGCTTCATTAATTTTACCATTGTCAATTCATGTTGACACTATCCTGGTTTCTATACGATCTCAGATGATCACAGAAAGGTGTATAGCTTTACTGGTGTGCATTGTAGCATAAAGAACAGAAGCTTTATGACCCTTTTCTGCAATTGTCTGCAATCGTATAGAAAATAGGCTAATATGGTATATATGATCCTGTAAAGCTTTTTTTGAATAAGAAATTTTCAATTATAACTGTATGCTTGAGCTAGTGAAATATTTTTCTTTTTCATCATCGATAGTGATAAAAATATCTGTTTTCAACGTTGTTTTTAAGGTGGTCCACGAATATGGTCCACGAAAAGTGGTCCATGGACCAAGTCCGACCTAAATGGAAAATTTATCGTAAGCATTATCTTGGCTTTGATCCGAAGCCTTTTTCTAACGCAACTACTAGTCAAATGTTTCTTCGTTCAAAAATACCTGATGGCACTACTATGGGTTGTGTCAAGAACTATTGCTCAAATGTTTCTGAACTGAAAGGACTTGGCACAGGATGTCCTGCCTTCAAGGAAGTGAAGAACTTCGAGAAGCCCGAAGGCCCGAAATTGGACGAGATGAGAAACCAGTGTAAGCGATAAAAACAGCTTTTGAAGCAAGTATAATAGTGAACATACCAATGGAGACAAAGCCACTGTGAGCTATACACACGGACGTTTGCAAACCTATTGTTTAAGACACCGATGCTTTTAAAACTCGTCTGACATTTGATTCGTAAACAAAACGAGACGTGAGCCCTTTCACACACCAAAAGTGATTTGGTTTCTGTGCACTTTTGTATTCATTTTTAATTGCACGTTTTTGCTTTATTCTTTAAGCACCCATGTAATTTTAAACATTGAAAATGAATAATCTGGAATAAAGAAGTTAGAAACCGAAAAGCATCAAATATTTTTTTCAAAAAGAAAGAGAAAAAAGAAAGAACGAAACACGAGAGAAACACAATTATGAAAACGAATTATTGAAAATTCTGTGTTATATTTTGTGGGCACAATACTTCATTCTTTATTTGCTCAGCCAACTTCTCGCTAAATCTTTCAGCATGTTTAGTTTTTCTCTCTCCTTCCACCAAGACACAATCTATTTCTTAAAGCCAAGATGTTGCCCTCTCGTGCTTCGAATCTCGTGAATTTAACGCCAGCGCGGGAGTTATAAGGATTTGACGCCCGCCATTTTTGACGTGCACTCGACCAATGAGAAAACAAGCTTCGCTAGGGGGATTTCTTATGCGATTTTAGGCAATCAGATAGCAAGATTTCTTCTGGAAGATACATTTGCACATGAACTCATGATAGCACTCAGTCGTGGGAGAACTATTTGTATTTGTCAATCAACTCCATTGGCATGCCACGGTAGCACGTGTCGCATGGTAATATTTTTTATTTAGTTTTTTAGTAATCGCTATATAAGCCAATCCAATCATTGAATTATATCCAATACCTGAATCACTACGATCTTCTTTCTCTTTCATTAAAAACTTTACAAGACATGGGTCAGTGTAATGTTACACAAAGGGTTTTCCCCTCTAGCTATTCCTAGAAATAAAGGTAGCCGTGACACGAGTTCCAGGAATCCCAGCGCCTTTAATTATTTTCTCGGAATTTACATAGCAGCTCAAAAACTAAATAGGAGGCACCAGGAGAAGACGCTGTTCGATTGATTCCTAGCTCGCTTTCAACTGAAACTCAACCTTGGAGATGGGTGTGAAGATAGTAAGTCTATAATTCATAATTCTTGATAAATTCTGCTCGAATGACAGAGTGTAACTACATTTAATTTGTAGACAGACGGTAGCAAGCGAGATTTATGAGTTCGATTATTTAGTAATAGGGGAAAACTTCCGAGGAATTATTTGGCTTGGTACCTTTTGTAAACGTATATCGATCACTTATTAACTGAAGATGATTTGCCGAGACTAGGGGAAAAATCATTTTCGTAGTGGAATATATTCGTACGAAAAGCTCTAGCCGGAACGACTGAAAACCGAAACTAAAGGTCTTTCACGTGACTTTCAGATCTGACCCGTGTGGGGTGGCCCTCAGGGCAGAGTATTAACATAACTCAGGAATAACAATACAATTTTCTTTGTGTTTTATACATAAAGACAACTTAAGATTCCGTTTTGTCTTCAGTACGCCAATAAAATACCCGTTTATACTACGCCATGAGTCAGAACGGTTTTTGGGAAACTTAAGGTACGGACATACTGCACGTACACAGTACGGTATGTCGTAACACGGAAATGATTGTGCGAGTCATCCAATCACCAAGCGTAGTTGCAGCTACGGTAAAGTACGGTACGGCTAAAAGTAAGGCTACGAATTTGCCGTGTCGTTTCCCACTCATACGAAATCCGCTCTATTCCAATCACAACGTGTAGTTATTGTTACAGTAAAGTACGGTACTGCTACAGTACGGCTACGAATTTGCCGTATCGTTTCCCACTCGTACGAAATCCGCTCTATTCCAATCACAACGTGTAGTTATTGTTACGGTAAAGTACGGTACTGCTACAGTACGACTACGAATTTGCCGTAGCGTTTCCCACTCAAATTAAACCCACTCTATGGACATAGGAAACTTGCAGTAATGACTTACAGCACCTACACGCTACGGGTTCCCTAACACTGAAATAGCTTCATCCATTCATTTTACGTGAACAGGCATCTCATTGCAATGGTGCAGTTACGGTTACGCTAAATTACTCATACGACTAAAGTGGGTATGAGATTAGGAATTTGATCTTTTCCCACCTATACGATCGAAATCCCACTCAAATAATTTATCGGTCGACGGAAGCCAAAAACTCATGATACAAATGCCGGCTAAAAGTTGATCACCAAGTCGGCCAAATTTACTAGCTATTTTCTGCGTCTTTCTTAGGTTTACGAGACAGTTGATAAAACTGATCCAAAAGCACGAGAACAAGGGAGGCAAGCAGCAAGAGATGAAAATGCTCGACTGGTTAGACAAATGGAGGAAGAACTGCGTCAGTTGAAAGAAAGAGAGTTAAGCTCTGCTTTAGAAGACGTGAGACTACAAAACCTGGGCGATGCGATGGCCCGACAACTAGAAAAAACACTAAATGCAGAACTTGAGGCCGAAAGATCAAGGCAAGAAAAAGAAGCAAAACAGAAGTTGGCCTGTTTGAAAATGAAGGAAGAACTTCTGGCTTACAAGTTTGGCAATAAAACATCGCTGAAAACATTTGATGCTGAAGGACTGGATGTCAGGGACATGGAGAGAGTTGTTATTGCGTTGTTTGGCCCAACAGGCTCAGGAAAAACGAGTTTCATTGGTAAGAATTAAATTTAGTCTGATCAGCCGAACAGCTTTAAATTGACAAATGCGTGGCTGAGATGAGTATACTAGCTGACAATCATAGCATATTTTCACTGTATGCTGGTGAACGTATAGTAGCGTGCCTTGAACGTGTAACAGTAGGCTCCGCATGTTGCTATTGCGAAGTGATCAGTGCATAATAATGGATCGATTTCGTTCCGTAACCGTACCTTGATGTTTGCTCTAAATTGTGCTCTAAATTACATAAACTATACTTTCCTCATATATAACGCTTATTTGAAAATATTGCCAGCTTGCGCCCTCTCCACTGGCTGGCTTTCTGTGTTGGTTACTCAGTCAAGAGCAGCAACAATCGTTGCGGGTAACCAAAAACCAAAATTCATCGTCACTGCTGGCGGGAATATGCCAAGGTTATTATAGCGGAGTTGTCCGGTTTATTTCCCCTTTTTAGGGACGGCAGAGAGGACCTTACTGGGACCTGACAACCAGTCAGCGTTTGAGCAAAGTGCTGGTGCCGAGGGTACAGTGGTTCTTCAGGAATACTTGTCATCTTTAAACATCAATCTGCTTGATACAAGAGGATTTTGGGATGTCAATGACGACACTCTCAGTGAATGTCTCAATGTGATGACCGGGAGGTTAGTGACTACTGTGCTACTATATTTAGCTTATACATTAAGGAACCCAGAATCCGCGAAATTTTCACCCTTGTTTTAATTGTAATTTCATTCGGCTAATTAGTAGGAAGAAAAAAGGAAGGAAAGAAACCAGAAATTCTAGCTATAAATTATAAATGGCTTGACTCAATGCTTCGAGCTCTCAAAATTTTTTTCATTCGTTAGTTACTGCTTCGCAGCATTCACACTGCTTTGAAAACAGTGTCTCAAAAGAAAGATTCACCCTTGCATGCCTGTCACTTCAATATGACGTTCGTTATATTTGATATTTTTCTCACAAACAGGACACGAGAAAGTGATGTCATTGTTCGTAACGAGGACGATGGTGACCTTGGCGCGTCAGCTGATGTTACGGCACGAGCTATGGCTAAATTTGGGGATCGCGTCCATGCGGTGATCTTTGTGATACAAGCCAAAGATAGACGGTTGAAGGACGGCACTTATCTTGATAGGATGAAGAAGATCAGAGACCACTTCAGGTTTGAGGGTATGTAAAAGCTATAACGCTTACGTACACGGAATCTCAGTCGATTCAGTAACGCATACATCAGCCTCCATATGACACTCACGAACGCGCACATCACGCAAAAACAAACTAACATTTCGCGGAATCGCGCACCCAAACTAACGCTTAGAGGAGTCACGCACGCACAAACTAACGCTTAGCAAAATCACGCACACCAACGCTTAGCGAATCCACACGCAATGGCGAAATCACGCACACACAAACTAACGTTTAGCGGTATCGCACACACAAACTAGCAATTAGCGGAATCGTTCACACCAAAAATAATGCTTAGCGGAATCATGGTCACACACACACACGAACTAATGCTTGGCGAATTCACGCATACGCAAAATAACGCTTCGCGAAAACGCGCACACGAAAAATAACCGTTTGTAAGCTAGATTATACGCACACGCAAACTAATGCTACAAAAATGACGCGTCATACATACTAACGTTTAGTGGAATTGCGGACACAGAAACTATAACGCGTAGGGAAATAACGCACACAGACACACGGATAGACACAAAATGCTATTGACATGTATAATACTTGCGCATTTTCAGGCCACAGTCCAATCACTGTCATCACGTGTGAAGACAAAATCAAGAACCAAGAAGACAGAGAAGTTGCATTCAAAGAAGCCTCGGCTGCTACAGGCAGCCCAATAGACAGGACTTACTTCATCACTAACTACACGAACGACAACAAAGCCTATTCTCTGCAGACTGAGAAACAAGCCGTGAATATCTTAGATACTGTTCTGCTCTCGGCTGAGCGGTTCGTGAAGATTCAGAAGCTGAGGGAAGCACATCACGGGAGCTCAGCTGGAGCAAGCTCAAGCAGTGCATGTAAATGGAAATGGCAGTTACCTGCATGATTTTTGGTGACCCCTCCCCCTAAATTTCTCATTGCCTCTCTTAGCCCCCCTCTTTTGTGGAGCCTAAAAAATGCTGACCCACACTCTAAACGTATTTATATTTATTCCAATTTCTAGCTGCCCAGAATGAGACGGTGAAGCACTTCTTCAAACGTCTTCAAGCTGAGTATAAATGGGCAAACAGCGATAGAGTGGATGCCATTATTGAACAACTGGATAAAAACGAAGTTAACACGGTTGCCGTGTTGAAAGAAAGCTGGGATGATATCAAGAAAGAAGTGAAAATGACAATTGGAATGAAACAGGCAGTAGAGAGGGCCCTGAATAATATCAACTAGTTAATATTCAGGCAACTGTACGCCCAATTTGAATCGTATTGGACTTACGAGATATTTCTGGTAACTTTAGATCATAGATGTTGATATTATAAAATATAAAACTAAGTAAAACATTAAAATATCATCTAATAGGAAATTAATTTTAGAATAAAAGTTCTTTCATTTGCATGCATTTGCCAGCACTATAATGAAGTCAAGAAAGCTAGACATGGCATACTGAGTTTGGAGATTGATGAGATTCTTAATAATTAAGCCGTAAAGAATACGAATTTATTTGAATAAACTCGAATTATGATTCTGTGCTCAATATAATTTTGTGTGTGAGACCTTTCGCTTCATTGTAACGCATAAGAACAATCAGAGATGTTTACAGTAATGAACCTATCAATTGTTATATTTTATTGTCCCCCCAGAGGAGGGGAATTGGACACTTGCCAGAACGAGAGAGCCTATTTGACATTTGTTAGTCCCGGGGGGTGCCATCTCCAAGAATGCCAATTCCTCTTGTGTCTCCCCACCCTGTGCCTAAGTTTGATAGGTGCATAAAACGCAATCCAATGTGAATGTGAGCACAAACTACTCAATAAATTTGCAAGGGGGGTGCCCGAAAAGAAAAATGGGACCATATAGTGACATTATTAATAATCCTGTTCTGACTTATTTAATTTGCACTTCAATTTATTTTTAGATTTAATCTTAAGCAACCGTTGATAAGAAAAGATTTGAGAAACAGAAGTTGTCAATAATAATAAGACATATATTTACTGAAAACAAATCTCACACTTGGCCCGTGGGGGGTGTCACGTCAGGTGTACCAATAGACACATCCCCCCTAAATCTGCCCCACCTATCAATTATGTATACTCATCGCAGTAGTCTCGTAGAAGGCTCTTTGGGAGTACCGCTAAGTGGTATATTTAAAAGCACCTGCCTTACGCAGCCATCTAGCCTCGCTTTGTTCTACACAGTTCTTTTAAATGTGTTGAATATTCTGTTATGACTGTAATATTAGGAAGTTCCCTTAGGGGAATCCCCTGAATGTACGCTAGTTCCAGGAATTTTTATACCCCATGTAAGCAATCATTTGCATTTCGAATATATCTTCTCTGGTGTGGGTTGTATTGAATCAAAGTTTAATAGATTCCTGGTTTTCTAGCTAGCAAAACTGAATATGGGACAAAATGAATCAAAGATTGTAAGTCTTAAATTTTATATATGTATGTTTAAGAATCGAAATCTTGTGCAACCAAGATACGTTAGTATGTAGTTTTCGAATAACAACCATAATAGTAGTGTAACCGATCGCAAGGAAAAGCTTGCAAAAACTGGATAAAACTACTAGTGTAGACTCTTTTTCATCTTGTCGTCAACAGAATCTCGGTTTCACCGTGTTTAAACTCGATGTACATGCGATTGCGCGATTGAGAACGGTTCCCGCTATTTATAGCTTAGGACTTGACGAAACGGCTCGAGCTCGAGTTCAGCATTTAATTCGGATGTGTTTCGTAGAGCTTTGATGGAGCTGAGAAGACCTGTAAGGTGTATGCTCCTTGATCGATCCAAGCATATATTATTTCTCTTTCCCAATTTAATGCTTGCGAACTTGACGGAATTAACATCTTGAATGAAATGACAACTAATTTCTTTGAGTTTTCAAACTTGACCAACTCGATAGTAGTTCGATGAGGTGTGCTTAGCCTCTCAGTGAAACTGTTTTTAGGCTAGTTACACAGCTAATATAGAAATAGTGATCAAATATATTAATTACTACGTATAGAAAAACCTGTCTTAATAGAATTTAGGTAGCCTAGGATGCAAAAATGAATGCTTTTATGAGACAATTCTGAGCGACACGACCAAAAAATCATGAAGCGAGACGAGTACTTTTAGCGGGGGGCGGCAAGATTCAGATTACAGGTGCGGTGAGGAGAGGGGTGGGGCTGGCGGGGTTCTTGATCTTTCCTTTTATGAATGTTTTTTCAATAGACCTCTTTAGCTTTGTATGCAAATTGCCCAATTCAGACCACGTGGTATTCTCTTGGGAATTGGTCTTTTAAGATGAACGTGTTAAAACATTAACATGCAAAAGAATCAACTCCCAAGGAGTGACATCACGTGGTCTGAAATAGGAAAACGAACAACGAAGGTAAAGAGATCTATTGGAAGCAGATTTTGTGTTGGGGTGTGTGTAGAGAGGTGGGCCTTGTAAACTTAAAGGCAAGTCTTCTTTGACAAGTGGGGGTGTAGTGTGGTAATTTTTGGGAAGGATGCGAGGTTGGGGTTTTGATGTGTTGTAGCTACGGAGGGAGGGTTAGCAATAGTCTAAGCCTACTATAACGTCCATTTTTCCTGAAGAAAGGGGATGTAGTGCCAATCCCACTTCCCAGTGTCCAATGATCCCAAACTAAGAAAGTTATAACTGGACATGTTTTTAAAGTCTTTAAAACACTGTCCCTTTCCTATTTTGTTGTTTTTCTCCCATTCGCAGTAAACTAAATCTCTTTTTCCCAGGGCAAAATTAGGCAAATCTCAGTTTCCATTCAAATTCTTCAGGACCCTCATTTATGACCCCCTTCCCCCCCCCCCAAATTAGGGCGTGGTCATAGGGTGCGCTGTAATTTTTGGGGTGGAGAGAGGTATTAGTTTACTAAACGGAAAGCGATCTGCTAGGAAATCCGGCCCTTTGTTGGTGTTGCAGGGTACCTGAGGCATGAAGACAATAAAACAATAGCCAAGGACAATCAGTTTCGATCTAAACAATTCATGGTTCCGACTCAATTTAGTTACCGTTGCTAAGTCCCACAAGCTCAACAAATTAACCAGAATATCTCAGCATTTAAAACTTTGATCGCGCAAAAGTTATTATATATTGTTTCAATTATTTACTGTCTCATGAAAATAAAATAAAATTGCCTTGTGATCCTTGTAGTTCCCTTCAAAACAGAAAACGTGTTGTTGTTTGTGGGACAAGATCTTAATTCCACTGGGAAAAATCCTGCGAGGGTGATTGGTTGCTATTGTTTTGGCCGGAACCATCAATACCCTGTAAAACAATAATCCTAACCCAGAATACAAAAGAAGCTTGCAACACCAAGAAAGACCAGGAAATCCTGATAAGGAAGTACGTCCGACCTTTTGTTTTGACAGGTTTACGAGACAGTTGATAAAACTTATCCAAAAGCACGAGAACAAGGAAGGCAAGCAGCAAGATATGAAAATGCTCGACTGGTTAAGCAAATGGAGGAAGAACTGCGTCAGTTGAAAGAAAGAGAGCTAAGCTCTGCTTTAGAAGACGTGAGACTACAAAACCTGGGCGATGCGATGGCCCGACAACTAGAAAAAACACTAAATGCAGAACTTGAGGCCGAAAGATCAAGGCAAGAAAAAGAAGCAAAACAGAAGTTGGCCTGTTTGAAAATGAAGGAAGAACTTCTGGCTTACAAGTTTGGCAATAAAACATCGCTGAAAACATTTGATGCTGAAGGACTGGATGTCAGGGACATGGAGAGAGTTGTTATTGCGTTGTTTGGCCCAACAGGCTCAGGAAAAACGAGTTTCATTGGTAAGAAAAGAATCCAAAACCAGTGAAGCATAATATAAGGACAAAAGTTCCACTTCTAGCATCTCCAACAAGCACCATCATGATCACCTTCGTTGTAAATAAGAACGATAAACAAGTGCCTATACTTATCAATTTCACACTTTATAAGTTTTGTATAATTTTCTCTGGTGTTCGTTCTCTTATCAAGGTACTGTAGAAAGGACCTTACTAGGAGTTGGCAAGCAGGCAGCGTTTGAGAAAGGTGCCGGTGAAGAGGGTACGGTGGTCCTTGAAGAATACTTGTCATCTTTGAACATCAATCTGCTTGATACACGAGGCTTATGGGATATCAATGACAGCACTCTCAGTGAATGTCTCAATGTGATGACCGGGAGGTGGGTAGGGCTTATCAGTTTACTTGATTATTTTTTCAGTAAAATTAGGGCTTGTTAATTGTGATGCACAGACCATTCATAGTGGAATTGATCCAGAAAGAACAAGCCTTCAAAGCAATGATATTTCGGCCCGTATGGCTGTTGTTCATGAGATGATAGAACATATATGCAAGAATTCGTTAGTAGCCTGCCGCAGTGCGTAAAAAGTAGAAAGTTGTCTGTGCGTCCCGCTCGTTGAACAAACAGTTTGTTCGGATGCAACCCAGGCTATCTGTGCGCGGACTACCCGTGAACATGCAGTGGCATTCTGTTGCGACATCAAACTTCAAAGTTCCTCCCGCCTTACTAAAGTATGTTATTCGACGAATATGATTCGATGTGAGGAAATATAGTGACAGCTAATTGACAGGCTTAGCAAATATTATGGGTTGGCAAACCGAATACAGTAACATTTCTGCCTGAGGACCGAAATAAAAAGAGAATTATTAGCAGCTGTTAATTGGAAAATAGCACCACTTTTTAAACATTAAATAACATTAAAAACTTTTTTATTAAATATGAATAACCGTATTTGTGATTTAACTAACAGAACAAGACAAGGTGATGTAATCGCACGTGACTATGACGCAAAAGAACTTGGCACGTCAGGCGATGTTTCGGCACGAGCTATGGTCAAATTTGGGGATCGCGTTCATGCGGTGATCTTTGCTATAAAAGCCAAAGATACACGGTTGAAAGACGGCACTTATCTTGATAGGATGAAGAAGATCAGAGACCACTTTAGGTTTGAGGGTGAGTTGTAAGATGCCCTTATGTTACGCCTTACACTATCACGGGATAGACTGACCGGAGGGAGGATCTTACAGCTTGAAATTTTCCTTCAATTTCGAGAGAGTTTTTGGTAACTAGCCTGACTGGAACCCCCAACCCCTCTTTTTGGTGAAGATGAAAAGACTAACGAAAAATCTGCACGCCGGCAACACTAGGTTAAATTGAATGCGGAAACATTGTAGAAAGTGCCGACACAGATAGCGACGATGACATTGAAATGGTGAAATCTTTGTTATCATGGAAGACCTGTTTAATTAACGAATACCCTTGCTTTTCAAAATACATCATATCGCACATCTCAGTCTCAACAACACAATGATTATATGTTCCATGCATTCATGATCTATGGAAGCTCACGAACTTGCTGATATTGTCAAAAAAAAGTGGTACATTTTTCCAACACTCCATTATTAAGGGCGTCATTTCCTTCAGAGCATGGTTTATATTGATAGTTTTTCTTTTATCAAGGCCACAGTCCAATCACTGTTATCACGTGTGAAGACAAAATCAAGAACCAAGAAGACAGAGAAGTTGCATTCAAAGAAGCCTCGGCTGCTACAGGCAGCCCAATAGACAGGACTTACTTCATCACTAACTACACGAGCGACAACAAAGCCTATTCTCTGCAGACTGAGAAACAAGTCGTAGATATCTTAGATACTGCTCTGCTCTCGGCTGAGCGGTTTGTGAAGATTCAGAAGCTGAGGGAAGCACATCACGGGAGCTCAGCTGGAGCAAGCTCAAGCAGTGCATGTAAGTGGAATGCTCTTCTGTAAAAGCATCTAAAGACGACTTTTTAATAATATTTTTTTGCAGGCTTCTCAGTAGTTCCGTGCTTATATTAGTAGTAGACGCATTGAGCGCAAGACTGTGAGGCGCGCACATGGTGTTTTTGCCACTATAACTACGTCTGCTCAAGAGAAAATGAGCTAAGAGAAGGAGGACTATGGGTATAGAACCTGGTTGGTCAAATTATTTTAGGGGAGGTCGAATTGGCCTCGCTGCAATGATAATGGAAGACTTTGCTTTAGAGACTTACGAATTCGCCCTTTCGTTGATGATGTAAAATTTGTGGGCACGTAGGCATGGTAACGAGTTAAAAATAGCTCATCACGAATCTAAAAATTGCGCTTATGATGGGGTATGGGGATTTTGTCTTGCCTCATCTTCTTTTAATGGTCTGCTCTATTGCCTAGTGTATTTGAAGTTTCTTTGGATTTTTTAGTCTAATTTAATTTATACTTTAATTTCTAGCTGCTAAGAATGAGACGGTGAAGCACTTCTTCAAACGTCTTCAAGCTGAGTATAAATGGAAAAACAGCGATAGAGTAGATGCCATTATTGAACAACTGGAGGATAACGAAGTTAACACGGTTGGCGTGTTGAAAGAAAGCTGGGGTGATATCAAGAACGCGGTGAAAATGACAATAGGAATGAAACAAGCAGTAGAGAAGGCCCTGAAAGATATCAACTAGTAGCTCTCAAAACTGTACCGAGCCTCACTCTTGGCCTAAAGTTGAGATAGCATTCAAGATAGACACAGCAATTCAGAAATCATTAA
Source organism: Stichodactyla helianthus (assembly GCA_015163945.2). Taxonomy (NCBI): domain Eukaryota; kingdom Metazoa; phylum Cnidaria; class Anthozoa; order Actiniaria; family Stichodactylidae; genus Stichodactyla; species Stichodactyla helianthus. The sequence goes on along the minus strand of WUAP02168894.1, from coordinate 5,227 downwards.
GTTAAATTGATAAACAATTCATCTATAGCTAATTCAAATACAGATGTAACGCTGTTTTAGCAACAAACTTCGCTGTAGGCTATCTAAGAATTAAGGAACATATGTCCAAGTTATAGTTTGCTAGCACTGATACAGTAAGTTTTTAATTGTAATAATGTCCAATCGGCACGGAACAGCACGGTAAAAAAATTCATGATTCCGCTTTCAAAACTTTAGGCTCTAAGCTTTAGCTGAAAAATAAAGAAAAAGTAATACCAATTTGTTGAGAATATATAATATCTTCCCTTGGGCGATTCCCAAGTTTTACTAAACACCACAGAGTGAATGCAGGGAGTGAATGTGTGGGTTTCCGAAAAGGGGAAAACAAAAATTTTCGCATATAACACAACCAATCAGGAACCGGCTGTGGTTTGACGTCAGCATTACGTCATACTGAATACATATCGAATACACTACCTGCCAAATCTCAGAATAACTTTATTTGAGGCCAAATATTGTCTTGTTTTTTTAGTTTTGCTACGATGTGATCACTTATAACGCTAAACTGGTTTAAAGCGAAAGATCTTCTTGCCAGGAAGATAACTTGAAGCATATTTGAAGGGATTTCAGGGGAATATTATCGAGCGTGTGCAGTCTGACATGTTTTGTTGACATGTTTTGTTGATATGTTTTTGACAAGCCAGGTCTCCAAAATCTAAACTTTGCAGTTCTCTTCAAGAAGCTCAATGGATGAATTCGATACCATCAGCTTAGAGAGCAATAGCTGTGATATTTGTAAGCAAGACACAGGAGAAGAGCTTATTGATTGTATTTTGAACGATCGATGTTTACAAGTGAGAGAGAATAGTGTTGAAGATACAGAACCTTACAAACGAGCTCACAAAGATTGTCTTGGCAAGTGGAAAACTGTAGTTCAGGCAACTCTGACAGCAAAATGTCCTTCTCCAAAACGAACCTGGAAGGATAAGCTAAAAGATTTATTAAATCGAAACGCAGAGGAATCAAACGTGAGTGATGCTTGGCTTGAAGTCGAAAGTGCTTCGAAAAAACGTGACTCGACAAAAGAAATATTCGAAGAAAAGCCTAATGCTTTAAACTTTAATTCAAACCAAAACAACAACAAAACAGGCCCAAAAAGGAATAGTTTCCTCACAAATGAAGAATACAGGATAGAAAGAACCGAGGACGACATAGGATCTTGTGAGGAAAGGGCTCGTAAACTTCGAGTTCGTTCTGTGGACAAAGACGACGAAGATTTCGAATTTTCACATGACTTACTACGCAGTGAGGATACCATGTTTTTTCGAACGTCTTGGACATTTGCACAGCGTATGTGTGTTTTTATTTATCTCACTGAGATATGATATTTTAATTTGTGATATGAAGATGTTTTTTACAGCTGCTTTCTAGTGCAATCAATAGTTCATACAAGTTAGCATCCCTATAAACGTGCAGGTCTGTGGGATAAGAAAACATATTAAATGAAAGAGAGAGAGAGAGAGAGAAATGCAAACGTTTTTGTTGTTGATGACCGGTCATCTGAATTCAGTCACAGTGGGAGGAACATAAGACAGCTACAAACATTACATTCACTACAAAAATGTAGCTTTGCTTACCTAGTGAGATTTTGTGTTATTATCCCATTTTTTGAGCATTTTCTATCCTACATTCTGCTTGTGAATTCCTTGTTAGATTGTCACAGTTTATTTTATTCAACACTTTATTTTTGAATTAAACAACTCTAAGGCAATTAGTTGTAGAGGGGGTCCATCTCATTTTTGCTAACTTGTTTTTAACTTCTCCCCATGCAAGATGCAAGAAATCATCAAACTCCTTCCCTTGATGGACCCCAAAAAATGTGCACCCATCCCAAAATGCTTGTAAATTATTTGATACTCCTTTCCTTTTGAGGTACATAAAAATGATGACCCTCCTCTAATTTGCAACCCCTCAACCCCCACTAATTAATAAATAGTCCCTTAGCTGTGATATGGTATTTTGTATCAATTATGAATGAAGTTTAAAAGACTAGCTTATTGCTCTATTTGTCTTTTAGTTGATGCAATGTGTACCTCTGATATACAGGACATTGTTGTCCAGATCAAAAGAAGAATTGAAGGTGTGTATTATATATACAGTGTTGCTAGTTACCATATTGTGACAACATATTATTGTGTATATCTATATAGACCTCTTCCACCTGAGCTCCCAGTGTGTTTTAATTTTGAGGACAAAAAAAATAAATATTTTTACACATTCAAGAAAAGTCCTCAGTTCTCAGATAGTTAAGTTCTATTGCTTTGTCCTCCAAATTGAACTAGGAATGGCCGCAACAGGTCTATATATCCTCCTTTGAAATACGACTCTCTTTTTCTCTCTGTGTATCATTTTATATATATATATATATATATAAAAGGGAATACATGTAGTTTTCTATTAGTGGGCTAGCTGTGTCCTTAAGACAGTCTCCCTTTTCTCCACACAACAAGTAGCCTAGAGAAGAAATGATGTAATTACACATTTTTCAAGGATGCTTATGAAAGAGGCTATATTTTAAGGATCAATCATGGTAAAATCAGACAATGTGGCCACATGTACCATTATGGTAGAATGACAAGAAAATTAGACTGTGACAGTGCTAGGGTTACTCTGATGCAATCAACTGTTTGTTAATATAGTTATATCCTTTATTTTTTTAGAGGCATCCACATTTTTGATTTCTGAGCTCCAGGAAAAGGATTCTTTAAGGCAACAGGCTGATTCTTTGCACACAACTGTTGCTCAGTTAGTGAAGCTACAGCAAAAACAAAATATCAAAACTCTTCAACTAGATTTAGAACAGCAACAAAGTAAGCACCAAAGTAAAATCAGTGAGTAAGTATCATACAGGGGCAGATTGAGTGGTGGGACGATGGAGCTGCGGCCCCCCTTTTAAGTGATAAAAATGCTACTGGAAACAATATAGGACTTTTATCGCTTTGCATATGTTCATGAAGGTTTGTATCAGGATGAAATTTTCCAGCTGCCCTTTTCTTTGATTCCTGGATCTGCCCCTGTCATATGTACAGGGTTTGCACTACTCCTGGAATTCCTGGAAAACTCCTTGAATTATGAAAATTTCTTCCAGGGCCCTGGAAAACTCCTGGAAAATTTCAGTTTTGGCAACAACTCCAGGAAAACTCCTTGAATTTTCTATTAGTATTAGGTTAAATATTAGAAAAATAAAAAAGGGTGAATATCTGACATGAAATTATAAAGTTAAGGGCCCTGGAATTTTTATATTTATACCCTGGAAAACTCCTGGAAAACACCTGGATTTTTATTATAATCTTCTAGTAGTACAAACCCTATATGTACATAGATCAAGAAAATACTGTGCAAGGCCCCTTCCCCCATAGTGCTAAAACAGGCTCTAGTACACTAGTTCTCACTTAATTAACCTTCCGAGATTTGGAGGAACATTCATTTTTTATTAACAGGGCTGGAGGCAGACAACTTTCAGTTAAATGCAAGTGTGTCAATTAGTTTTCAGTCCCCAATATTAGCTTTGGTTTACACAAATGATCTCCTTTTATGCAATTGACAAAATTGACTACTTTTCTTTCTAAGATTATTACAGAAAATAAAAGATGACCTTGAAAAAATGAATGCTCCCAAGAGTTTATCACTCCCAGCTCTCTTTTCTGGAGTATGCATATTTAATTAGATGTTATATATTTTTTATCACAAATTATGCACTTTTGGTCAGTTACAATTTAGCCATTTTTATATCTTATATTATATTAACAGTTCTCCTTTCCAGAATGTTAATTTGACAAAGTGATTTACAGAAGGATCCTCAAGGGACCTTTAGAACTGTTTGCTTTTTATCAGGGGGTGTTGGGTCACTGTTGTGTAAGGCAACAAAAATGAAAAAACTTAATCCTCTCTTGAAGTAAAAAATTGTAATCAAAAAAGTGTATTGGCCTACCTCTTATACTTTTGAATTTCTTCTGACCCTCTTTAGTCCTTTTTTTTTTTTTTTTTTTTTTTTGTTATAGCCCCTAAAAACACCCCTCCCCCTGATAAGAAAATTAACTATCCCTAGAGCAGATTTCGTATGACTGTGAAAAAGTCGCAACACCGTTAGTGTCGTAAGCGTGCCTTGCCGCGACTATGATGTTTTTTTAGAATTTTGACGCGCCTCGTCGTGCCTTGACCGTGTGACAACTGTGTTCGTACCGCGAGCTTTTCACGAAATCTGCTCCAGCATAGGTGTGTAGTGTTTAATATATTTATTTGTTTATTTAAATTTTTAAGAATTTCATTTGAGTCATTTTGTATAGCTACAGAGATTTTCCATGTGCATACTATTACCTACTTACGTGTATTTTGTAAATAATTAAATATATTTAATATGATATAAGTAAATAAATCAGCTATTTCAAGACTATCCTTCCTAATCAGATTTTATAAGATAAAATTATATGCGTCCACGGAAACCCTGTTCCCATGTTCTTACATCACGTGGTTTTTAGCCAATCAGAGCGCGCGTTATATGGTAACTATTTTATAACTTCCCTTATTTGCTGTGGTGGGGCCTGAGACATTTATGACAGCGACAATTATTTGACCAAAGAAGCCTCTATTGTTTTGTATCGATACAATGGACGTGTATTGTTGGACAATTTTAAGATGCCAAAGATCAAGAAGTTTAAATTTTATGAAGGAGAAGGAGAGGATTTTGCTAAGACTTAACTCCTACCTCTATTTGGGTCTTCAAGATGCACATTGAAATCAATTCGTTACTCATTAGGGAATTCTTTATCGAACAAAAGCGTATCACAGCGAAAGTTACTGCGATTTTATCGGCACTGAATAGACCCTTTTCGAGTTCGCCAAATACCGTTGTGTTTCTTGATTACAGACTCATTTACTCAGGCTTATCCTCATTTCAGTGTCAAAATATTCACAAATACCAACAGTAAAGTAAAGAATGAATGCACAACTTCAACAATACAAACACTCGCACTCGTTGTTGATCTATTACTTGAAGTTCCACGGACCTTCACTGAGGCATGTGAATATTCTACACTAAAACCAGGCTAACCCTGAGCAACAGCATGAGGGAACTCGAAACTGGAGTATTGCGCCAATGTTGGACGCGTGTCTGTATCTTTATGCTGTGACATTCAAAGATCCATTGACCTATCACAGATACAGTTACCTCAGCGGCATAGGAGGCGGG
>WUAP02168783.1:5767-19853 GCA_015163945.2 Stichodactyla helianthus | reverse complement strand
GAAGTCATGTAAATATGGTAAGATGACCAGTAGTGATAAGAAGTCATGTAAATATGGTAAGATGACCAGTAGTGATATTTTAGATGCATGCTGAGATACGAGATAAAAATTGTCCCTAAATTCAAAACGTTCAGTGATTTAAAGACGTAATGCACTCTTCAAAGGTGAAATATCTCCGGCATTTTCTTTTACACTGCAACTGATAAAAAATCGAAGCCAAACGGCTGTCACGTGACAGGTCCTCTGAATACGCTTTCGGCATGTTTTATATCGACTGCGTAGCGCAAATGAACAAATCACAACAATAATTATGTCACTTCCCAGAATACCTTACGGTCTTAGCTTCATTTTCTACGCTTGAACCTGACAACGCTTTTGTATAATTGAGTGTATACTTTTTTTTAGCACTTTTGAGATTTCTTTCTTATATAACCAGTCAACTTTTCCAATCCTATTAAAGGTTTTGTATTTAAGAAATACAAGAAGGAGAAAGATTAGATACTGTCTTAAACAAACATGTATTTTTGAGTGATACGAATCCTGCTTGATCTAGTATGGTATGAACGCATGTCTGTGTGTTACTTACTCAGATATTCTTGTGTATAAAAATAGCCCGTTTGATTTTATGCAGACACACCTGAGAATGGATTGGGCAAGAGCATCCTCATTGCTGACATCAACTATCAAGACATGTTTGAAGTACCACTAGATATTAAAGGTTTATCATGCAATTCAATTTACCATGCGCAATCATTAAAATCTACAACTAATCCAACAAAGGCAACGCCAGCTTCCATTACGTATAACCCAAGTGATCAGCTTCTTTACTGGACCGATGTGCAGCAAAGAGCAGTAATGCGTGGGACAACAGATGGACGTTATAGTGAAAGTGTTGCTAAAACAGGGCTGGTCTATCCTGATGGTATAGATGTTGATTACATATCAGGAAACGTCTACTGGACAGACGCTCTAAAAAAGACAATCGAAGTATCGAAACTTGATGGTTCAAACAGAAAAACTTTGATTGGATGGTCCCTAAACAAGCCTGGAGCAATTGTCGTTGATCCTATTGAAGGGTATTTACGTTTGTCAAATTAGGGCTAAAATCCTGTTTTCTTTCTAATAGAAATTTTTTTCTTTGCATTGGCGGGATTCACATTAAAAAGGCGCTCTTATCCCTTTTAGGAACTCAATTTATTTTACTTCTATAGATCACTGTTACTTGGTAGTTTGGTAAAACACCCATCAGTTCTTGAAGAAATGTCAGTGACTGACATGTATTTTATTTGTTAGGAACATGTATTGGACAGATTACAGTTCTACACCAAAAATAGAAACCTCCCACATGGATGGCAGCAACAGAAAAATTCTTATAGCAACAAATTTAAAAAGACCTACTGGCTTGGCTATCGATTTTAAATTGAGAAAGTTGTACTGGGCCGACGAAGGAACTGGTAAAATAGAATCTATTTCACTCAGTGGACAAAACAGAGTTTCTGTGTATGATATCTCACAAGGAAAATGGAAGAACAAGAGAGCACCATTTGGATTGGCATTCAACCGAGGAAAACTTTACTGGGCTGATGTTCTAACACGGTCAGTTTATCAGTTAGAGGTCGCTACTGGTAACCTTGATGTCGTAGCCACTGGACTTTCCCGGCCTGTAGATGTTAGAGTAGTTGGTCCAATGGACATAGATATTGGTAGGTAACTTGATCGATAAGTCATTACTCAGTCGTTCTAGCTCAATCAGTAACTTTTATCGAGTCACATGATCATCCAGTTCAATCCGCATAATCACCATGACAACCAAGATTCTTACACGCATGCGTGCTACATGTATTATAACAACATTCTTGTCATCGCATGAATTCACGGGTCTATTACATTGATTGTTGTCGAGATTCAGGAAATTCCTCATTTAATTATACCCTATCTTTATTTTCGCCAAATATCCTTCCTAACGATTGTTACTCCCTGTACTGATAGTTGTTTAGTTACTTTTCTATATTGTATTCTTATTTATTGTTCTCTTCTCAACTGTCGTTTCGTTTCTTTAGATAAATGGAAACAGTTTGCAACAAAAAGTAATTGTAAGTCAAACTGTTGCAGCATCTCTGCAAACTTGTTTCAGTTAAAACTAACGTTCAAAAAATTTGTCAATTCCAAAACTTCAATCATGCAATTCGTACTTGTCATTACGTCACAGTACATCGGCTCCACATAGCAAGAAATAATGAATCAACCTAAGGTTCGCGGTGAAATAAATATTGAAATGCATGTGCAAAGAATGATCTTGTAATACATGTAGCTTCTGGTGAATGACGTCAACTGACTGAAGTAATGCTTACTGGCACTGCGCATGCGCAGACACGTGTCAAATGAATGACCTTGGTGCATGGCTGCATAGATGGAATAATATTCATCTTATAAATACTAATGAATGTTTATAATACATTTATATTCAAATTTATATGAATGAAAAAGTTGTTAGGAATGGAATTGTTGTGCTGTTGGACATCCATGTCATGATTATACCACGTATCGATACTTGTGAAGATATTTAGCAATCAATCAAATAACATCATTAATCCTTTCAGACTCCAACCAATGTAGCATTAAGAATGGAGACTGCAGTAATTTATGTCTGCCTTTACCAGCCCCACCAGGACGTAAATGCGCATGTCCAAATGGTGTAGCACTGAAAGACAATGATCCATCTACTTGTGTTGGAGGTAAAACTACTATAGCAGTAACTCTTGTTCTAGCAAACGTTTTGTTGAGCTCTGTCTTTAATGGTTTTAATTCAACTTTTTAGTTAACAGATGTCCGAAAATGTCTCAACTTGTCAATGGAAAGGTTGATCCCGACTGTCAAAACATTCCTGGAGGCATTTGCAACATTTCATGTAATGAAGGTTATAAACTTGAAGGAGAGCCAATTATGCATTGTCATGACAACGGTTCTTGGACTGCTGTGTTACCTCACTGTAAAGGTACATTCATTGCTTTTTATTTTATTATTTTGTCTCCTTTCTTCTTTTTCTTTGTTGTTGTTGTTGCGGTTTTTTTTTGTCGGTTTTCGCTTCTCAAATTTCACTTGTCGACTCTTCTTGTCTAGTGATCACGTGCTACCCACCTTTGAAACCTAAATATGGATTCTTTGACCTGGATGTATGTAATGATGGCATTAAACCTGTGCAGTTTGGTGTCACGTGCCATTATCGGTGTAATACCTCCGAAGGATTTGCCCGAAATGGGCCTGAATCGACTACCTGTCAATCTAACGGAATGTGGACAATGAGTACCGAGCCTGCATCTTGTGATGGTAATATGTTGCAAAGAATAAAGCAATGTCTTCCAACACCGAACAGAGTTTCAATGATCTCTTTTTGTTTCCAGATAACCGTCCTCCATTTTTAAAAAAATGCCCAGACAATATCATGACGGTAACAGATCCGGGACTACCTACTGCATTAGTCAATTGGTCAATACCAGTACCTCAAGATAATGTGGATAGGAATCCTAGACTTGTGGTACATCCAAGCGGTATACGACCTCCCCACACATTTCCAGCCGGCAAAACCTTTTTGGTTTATACTGCAATAGATAACAGTGGACTCAGAAGATCTTGCAGCTTTTCTATCCAAGTAAAAGGTGTTTATTTTGCTATGTTTGTTAAACACATGAATTCATCATTTCTTTCCTAGACGAGCAATGAACCCATTAAGAGAAGTACTGTACCATCATGCTGACTGACATAAACAAATACACCAAGAAAAAGGAAAAACAGCACAACAACAAACACCATCAATTTTATTTAACCATGAAAAATCCTAGGGGCTGACTAAGTCAGGGCACGACTATACTCACAGATCGAATAGCGCTGCGCGTCGGTTCTAAAAATAGCCCTCTTAATAGCTGCATGACTCAGACAAACAAAATTATACTGAAAAGAACACGGAGAAATATACATTTTATTTCGTTGTATTTTACATTGTATAAAACATTGATTATTTTCAAAACAAGTTGTTATTAAAAACCAAACGGCAGAAATCGGACTCAAGGAGAAGAAAAAAAATTTTTTTCTAAGGTTTGTTTGTCTGAGTTGTGACGTCACTGACGCGCAGCGCTATTGGAATTTAGTGTGTTGATTTCTGTGGAGGGAGGAAAACAGGAGAACCTGGAGAAAAACCCTTGAATCAAGGAAGAGACTCAAACAAACAGCTCTAATCACATGAAATGCCGAGTCCAGAAATCGAACCCGAGACCCCAAAGGTGAGAAGCGAGTGCGTTATCGCTACGCCAACCGTGCTTTCACGAAACCGTACGGCCACTCTTGATCTTACTATATAGATTAACTGCTATAGTTATATGAAATCCTTTATTTGGACAACAGACAAAGAATCTCCAAAAGTAATCGAATGCCAGAAGAACTTCACCTTCATGACCAAAACGTTAGTCAGTCGCATATATTTTCCTGGTGTTAAATTTGCTGATAATGTTGTTGTCACTAAAGTGGATTTTAGTAATGGAACTAAAGTGGCTTGGGGCTTTCATCACGTGACCGTTAGAGCATATGATGAAGCTGGAAACACGGCAGCTTGTGAAATAAGCGTATTAGTATATTGTAAGTACTTCAAGTACTGTATTCTAGTCTGATTATCATGATCATAACATTAGACAATCATGTACTTTATGTTAATTTGTTCTTAAATTAGCTGATAGGTGTAGGATAGACAAACCACTAAATGGCTTCAAGTCCTGTAATTTCTGGAGGAATGGAGGCATTTATTGCACCTTGGGGTGTAACCATGGTTATGCTGTGACGCAGGAGCTCCAAAAGCCTTATTTTTGTTCTCCCTCTGAACGCTGGGTAAACCTCAGAAAATATGCAGATGGAATTGCTCGTTTTCCTGATTGTTCACGTGAGTATCCCTTTTTTTTTTTTTTTTTTTTCTCATCAAATAAAGAATATTCTTTAGCAGTAATAATGGCTGTCCTTGTTAATTCATTATCATAGGGATCATCGGATTTACCGAGCTTTCCATAACTGGCCAACTTAGCTATGAAACTGAAAAATGTCTTGACACAGCTATTCTCCAAGGCATCGAGAATAAAATCTCTCAACTTTTGAAGAAGCACATGATATCATCTATGAATGCCTGTACTGGGAGAGGCAGCTGTAACGTGGCTGGCATCAAGATATTGTGTAGGCTTAAGAGAACTAAGAGACAAACTTTCAATAACGAATTGATAGCTACATTTGACGTTCGCGTTTATTTGAAAAAAGAGGCGACAATTGAAGACATGAATGGAACTCGGAATGAAATAAAGGTCCTGTTAAAACATGCTATCAATATCAGTAGTCTGTCTATGAACATTGGCAGTTATCAGCTTCAACTGGATGCGAGAAGGGGCTTTCGCATCGATGGCATCAAAGGAATATGCGGTAAAGGACAAGTTTACTGGAATGAACAATGTGGTAAGAAAGCGTTTAATATAACAAAGAAGTTAATTGCGATTTATAAGAACTTTTTTAAAGGAGAGAAAGGAGTGCATGACTGAATGCTGCTAATTGTTAAAGAGAATTAGAAAGTCACTTCTAATATGATATATTTTCAGTGAACTGCCCAGTTGGTTATTATCATAATGTTAGTCAAGACAGGTGCGACATGTGTCCTGTAGATTCGTATCAAGACAAAGAGGGACAAGTATCATGTGTTAAATGTAAAAAAGACCTCTCAACTCTAGGTCTTCAAAGTGCTCGTATAATCAACCAATGCCGAGGTATATTGAAATAACACATTTTACTTTCATGATACTTTCTTTTATTTAATAAAACTGTTATTAATGATAGTATTGTTTTGGTAGAATGTACTGATTTCCAGGGCAATCAGTGTGAGCAATGGAAACAGAACGATGAATGCGATCAAGATAGGCCCAAGATGTTTAGATTGTGCCCAAAGACTTGTGGATTCTGTTGTAAGTTTTGTTTTGTTTTGTTTTGTTTTGTTTTGTTTTTTGTTTGTTTTTAGAAATAGCTGTTTATTTTATGTTATATTTATCAGAAGTAATTTTAATCAAAATGATGTGTTCGGACTCTATATGATTAGCATTTAATCTCAAGCTGTGTGCGTGTGTGTTTTTAACCAAAACAACATTTGTTTGAACTGATAAATGTATCAAATGGCAGCCGGGAGACTTTTTGTAGTTATCGTTTCTTTTATAGTTTTAATACTGAATTGCTGTGTTAAATGTATTTCAGCAACCTCGACTTCCCAAACAGATCCAACAAAAAGCAGAAAGCAAAGAGGAGTTAATCTAAAAGCAGTTGTCCCAGCACTAGTTGTTCCTACTGTGCTCGTGGTGTCTGCTGTGCTTTTAGTCGTCGTTTTATTAAGGTATATTTTTGTTCAAAGAAATAACGTAACATTTGACGTACTGTATAGTGATAACCCAGTAACCCAAATGCCCCCTGGAAGTACTAATCATCTCGCATCCATGATTCTCTTTTAATGCTTCTATTTTTAGGAGGAAACGAAGAAGACGAGGCAATAAATGTTCTCTTGCACTGGATATGATGCTGAAGCGAAAGGTTGCGATTGATCATCCGTACCGAGGCAGCAACAGCACTTATAAATATGGTGTTCCTGTCCAACAACTGCACGTGAGATTTGAAGATAAAAAGAACAAGAAAAAAGGAACTACAACTCCAGAAGCCCAAAAAAGACAAAAAACTACTTCCATTAAGAAATCAGTTTTAAAGAAAGATAATAAAAATGACAATGAAGATATGTACGTGAAAATTCCCTTGAAAAAACTCAAAGTGACTATAAACGACAAGAAAAGAAAAAAGAAAGAGGAGAGAAAAGAATCTTCGGGGGAAATTAGTGAACAAGTGTCCACTTCTTCTGAACTACAAGAGATAAATGCACAGATGGATGCTACCCAAGTGTAGACTAGACTTTAACCAATCCAAGCTGGGCGAATAAGATACAGCAGTCTTGATATATATTTAACAGTACCATTATAGAAATCCTTTCGTTAAATGAATATTTAAAAAGATAATTGTTTTGACATTTTGAGAAACTCTAAATATTCTGAGGCATATCTATATAGACAAGTCACAAGTCACATGATGTATCATCAAAGTGACTGTCATTGATTGGATAACCCTAATCCTGTAGTCTAACTAACCAACAATAGACTGCATGTGATGACATGCCATCTCTATTATCATTATGTATATTTAGTCTTATGGTGCATTAAGCATCACACCAGATGATAGCCTAGCTTTGACGTACATGCTAATAAAATATTAGAATATGTATTATTATCATAAATAGCAAAGATGAGTATTTATTGATATGATGCTTTAGCTTTTTGTAAATGCGTCACGTTTAATTATGCTAAAGTACAAATATAAATGGAAACTAGCGAGTAAACTAGCATAGGCTACGCGTCGGTGTATAGTAATGAATGCAATAACCAATAAAAGGAAATCTGTAACACCTCGAAAAAAGAGAAATATACAACTTTACTGACGTTTCGAGCTTTCGCGCTTCGTCGGAGTCTTTTATTCCGATGAAGGACGAAAGCTCGAAACGTCAGTAAAGTTAAGTATATTTCTCTTTTTAGTTCACGGTGTTACAGATTTCCTTTTATTGGCTAAGGCACAAATAAACGACTAAATCGGCTCGATAATGAACACTTGTATCCCATGCTAGTACAAGGACTTCATGTTATTTAACATGTTTAAAGGTAAAAGGTTCAAATTTTTGTGGGAATCCTATAAGATCCCATAAGGGAAGCTAAATCGGCTCGATAATGAACACTTGTGTCCTATGGGAAATAAATGTTGCCTCGCACCAGATGAAATAGGTGGACACAATGTTTATAAACATTGTCACATGGTGAAGTTAATGTGCCAACCATTTAAACGATTCGTTTTGTCACACTGCTTTGTGGATGGTCCAATAGATTTTTGGTCGGCAATTTTTAAGACAATAAATCAAAACAAAATCGCTTCATCGTACGTTCACCTATACACTCGGACCTTCTATCGGTCTAAATAACAGGTGATTACCTATTACAGCAGGGGGGCTGAGCTTTTCTATGATAGCATAAAAACTGACCAACTAACTGATCCCCCCTCCGGAGCAACTCGATAGGGGAGGGGGTGGGGTGGGAAGGGAGAAACGGCTGTACACAGGCAGGCTATCGTGTTCATTATCTAGCATTATCTAGCACTTACAGGATAGTTATTCTTTCTCTCATTTCATTTTATTTCTTTTCATTTATATATAACTTTACTTTTTGTTTTCTTCTGTTTTATTTTTAGGATTTTTGACTTTATTTAAAATTTATGTGTGTTAACTTTGTTCCACTTTTATAGTGCATTTAATATAACTTTTCCCGAGCAGATTCCGAAGTTAGTTTGGAAGTTGCGAAGCTCCCACGGCGAACTTCGTTATTTCGCGGCGAAGTTTGTTTTGAATTTGCGAACTTCGATTTGAACTTGGGAACTTTGAAGGAATGGAAACGCGTTGCATAAGAAGCTGTACCCTGCGAGCACAAAACAATTCTGAACGGATTTGGCGAGTAGTAGATTCGTTAGGTCTCGGAGACTTCTCAAGCTCTCGAATTTTTTTTTGAGCGTTGAAGAGGTAGCAGCGACTGGTTTCTCAATTTCTCTATCCGGTTACAAGGCAAATATGAACATTATCGATCTCTTTCTGATACACCAGTTTCAGTTAAGGTTTGTTCTTGTCGTAAATTAACTCGCTATCAGTCTGTCTTTGATTAGATGGTATAAGAGCTATCCTGGAGGTCTTTCTTGAAGCTGGAAAGCCATTCAACAAGATCTTCAGCCCTTGTTTGAACCTCCATCCGCGCCGACCGTTCGAGCAAAGTTCCCAAAGTTCAGATCGAAGTTGCGAAGTTCAAATCGAAGTTCGCAAATTCAAAACAAACTTCGACATGAAATAACGAAGTTCGCCAGGGATCTTCGCAACTAAGTTCTAAGAACTAAGTTCGGAATATCCTCGGGAAAAGTTATATTAAATGCACTGGAAAAAGTGGAAAGAAATTTTTAATGTACACTCCAATTTCCGCTCAGATATGATACGAAGTAAGCCGAGGAAATATTTAGAGGACGTACTTCTACATTCCGGTCTATCAACAGTCCATATATGGCAAGAATAGAATATGACACAGTCAACAGGAAAACATTCTTTTTGCTTTCGTAATCCAACTCGACAACTATCGCGGAACAAAGATAGAATTAGGACTAGAATGTAATTATTAGCCAACGAAAATCCGATCAGAAACTCAAAGTTAATTTGTACTTTAGTTTTTATTTTGTTTGGCTGTGTTGAAGTTGGTTTTAGAGATATGTAGAAGTAATTGTTCAAGCGGGAATTGTTGTAGGAATAAGTAATTCTATACGAGAGATCGACTTCTTGGAACTGTGCACACGCAACAGACAGTTGCTATGTTCAGTTGGCCAATCACGTTATTGTTACGTGTCACATGATCAAAGTCATTCCTTTATCACGACATATTTTCTGTTAAGACAACGCCACGACAAGACAGTACTTATCCCTATTCACATTTAGTTTTGTAGGAAAAAGAATCAAAGCAATTTTTTTCTTTTTAACACAAAACTGATATGGCTGTTTCAAGGGAGAGATTTTCTTCTATTTCTGAGCTTCAGGTTCCAGGTGTTTTCACCAAGGAGCGACCATTTGAAACGATTGGGATGACTCAGCGAACCCGACAAGAAACAAGCCGTGATACCGATAAAAGTGCCTCGGAGCTGAAACTATACGACATCACCATCGATGAAGGTTGTGGGGTCCAGAAAAAAGAAGAGTGTCATGGGCTTATTTGGTCTCAAACAGAAGAACTGAACGATCTCGCAAAGAAATTGGTGCCTCATCAGATAGCACTCGAACGTGTACAATTAAAAATGAGATTTTTCCTTCAAGAACAAGCTCGCGAACTTGTCGAACAACAGTCCGCGCAAGTGATGTCTCCACAAGAATACCAATTAGTGATGGAAGCGTTTTTTCGTAATATAAGATGGATTAAACTGAATCAGTTATTTTGTATGTCTTTTTTCCATGAAATATGCTTGAAACGAATACAAAATATTTCCAGTAACGATCTCGAACCACTCCGTGAGGGTATTCTGAAGACGGAAGGAATTATCCAAAACTTCCAAAAAATATTACTTGGTGAAACCAAAGTCGATGATTATGACATTCTTGATAATTTGTTGTCAAAAAGTAAAGAAAATGTGCAACAACTTCGTGAAGATTCCGTGTTTCAGCTTTCAAGTGAAGATGAAATTCGATATACAGCAACTGAATGCAGAATTAGTTTCGCGCTTGGATTGGAGATCGATTTTTTAGATCAGTTGATGTTTTCCACTGATGATATAACATTTCACTGGAGTGTCCAAGATTGGATTCTGAATTTTCTAAGCAACATTTATGAAGACATTGATGACGAAGGCCTGAAAAAGAACCTAAGTAAAGAGCTTTTAATAAAACTTGGGTTTAGGGACGAAAGTCAAGCAATACAAACAATCTTGTCTCGATCTGTATTCACGTCTGACCATGTTGAACCGATTGAATTCGTAAAGCGGTTCATCACAGACGAACTGAAATACAATCCTATTTTATCCCAGGAGCTGCCTTATGGATTCCCATTTCTGAATCAAGCACACATGCATTACAAATTAAAGTCTTCCAACAAAATAATCGAAGTAATTAATGTTGGCAGAGCAGGCCGAAACCCAAATAATGCAAACAGTGCACGACAATACATTTCTAAACACTTCTATAAACTCAGTGATACAGATTGTGTTACTTTATTTCATGGTACAGATCACTGCAGTGCATTAGATATCATGCATCGTGGTTTGGATATCAATCTTGGTCATTCTAAACGCGATTTTAGCGATGGGGTTGGCTTTTACCTCACTAACGACTACGATCATTCTCAAATGTGGTCCTTCAGCCAAACCAGAAAACCTGCCGTCTTAGTTTTCAAAGTCCCCAAATCCCTTCTTGCAGAATCAAGTTGTCTAGATTTATCTGGAGACGAAAACAAGACAGATTGGCAGCAAATAGTTAGTGAGTGCAGATCAGGAAGACGGAGCAAAAAACTGCGCAACAGACTAAGAACGTACGACATCATCACAGGACCGATATCAAAACCATCTGATGATATGAACAGACTTTTTGAGCAAAGACAAGGCTCAAATCAAGTTTGCATTATTAGTGAAGACTGTGCTGAAGAAATTCGCAATTTTCTTCATACTGTAATCTTCTATGAATCACCAGAGAATTAAAACTATCTTAAGGCAATCTTTATGAAGGAAAGAACTATGCTATTTTCTGATTTGAAAGCTAGAAAGCAGAAAGAAATGAAAAATCCTTAGATGAGTACACGAATGATGTGAATCAGTAATAAAAATAATCATACAGAGGGTAGACTGGGAACATCAAGCACGGCCATGCATGGACTACTGGTATCTGCAAAATTCTCAGAATTCCTTTATGACATATACTAATTCACAAATAACTCAGTAGTTTTCAATAAAGAACACCTCACTGATGATGTCATTAAGCCAGTTTCCTCTATACCGCATAAAATGGAGTGTTAGAGAGTATTAGTGGAGATTGTTAGACTCAAACTATTATAAACTAAAAAATAAAGCATCTATTGGTAAACATGACTAGCCTGTATAATATGTGAACAAATTGTGCAGAATCATGGTTAAAATGAAAAGTATATATAAAAATAAAGGAATTATAATTATAACGATTATGTTATTTAAAAATCGATTTCAGACATGCCCAGCATTAAAATCTGAGTTCAATATTTCAAACATTTTAAATAGCTTTTCTATTCCAATGAATATTTAATATTATTATATCCACATCCACTGGATATGAGCAATCGCGCGCTCTGATTGGTTCCTCTTCTACTAGGATATCAGCTCATATTCCGTGAGTAGAGAAGTAAACAAAATGGCGGACCACGTCGCCGACGTTATTTCATTTTTTAAACTTGAAAATAATTAAAATTCTATATTTCTCACAATCCAGTGGATGTGGATATAATAAAACACGCGCCTCGTCGGCTATGAGCTTATGTACGACGAGATTGAGTGGAATAATTGCTAAATGTTGATATGGTTCACTTGGTTAACACTGGAAAATTTATGCCAGGGCATTTGAGTGGTGAATGTAAATTATGGCGGCGAGGTCACATTTTCGTAACGCATGTCGCACAGTTTGAAAACGTTACAGAGTATAATTGACAGTTCAGCGGAGACCAGAACTAGGAGTGCCTTTGGCAGGCTTCATAGAAAAACGGATATCCAGGGATAATTTCGGACAACTTTACTATTCTGTAGCTTACATTTCCTGCTTCTACTTATCATTGGTTGATGGTATAAAGTCTCTGTTAATTCAGTTTGTTACTAGGTTGATTTGAACGAGATTTTATAGCTGCTTCAATACGAACAATGTAAGATTTGCAGACTCTCTGTTTGAGGTATGAGAACCTAGTTAAACGATTCGATATCACTGGATAAAGACGCTCACACGATGTCATCTGCACAAAAAATAGAGAATAGAGAAATAAGGATTGGTTTATTCTCGTCAAAAGAAGAATTTCGTGACTACAATGAAGCAATCCTAGAGCTATCATCGTTGCTTGGAATCAAAAAAGAATTAACGCTAAAGCCTTGCTTTGTCATGTTACAATATTACGAACTAGAGGAAGATGTCTTTATTTCTCGATTAAGATCAATGTTTCACGCCACAAAATGTAACCAACTGGTATTAGGAAGCAAAGAAGACATTGTCTCTTGCATTGAACTAGATTTGCTTAGTTGCAAGGCTTGGAATTACGCGATAAAGAAATGCTCTCTGAAGGATAATCATCTTGACATTACAGACTGGGCTGTTCTGTACATGCAAGATCTATTTCGTGACAGCCTTTTCCTAGAAAACCTACTTGACAGATTTCCATACCAAGAATCAACTGTAAACACTTGGTTCAGACATACTACAGAACAAGAAGATGAATCTCGCAGGGAGGTTAATATACTTAACCGGATAGAGAATAAACAGCAGAAGAAAGAACCATATCCTCTGCTAGAAAAAAAATGTTTCCCGGAAGAAATAAAGGAAGAAGGCTTTGAGTTGTTTTATCATGGGACAGATCATAAATCTGCTGTAAGCATTCTAGAAGATGGGATTGACCTGCAGAAAGGAAAACCTAACAGGGATTTTAGTCACGGAAAAGGCTTCTACCTAAATAATGACTATGAAGAAGCACGTAACTGGGCTTTCCGTAGACGAAACACCAAACAAGCAATTATTGTTTTTAAAATCCCTAAAAACGTTCTCGATGATTTTCGACAAGAGTCAATAAATCTTTGTGAGGATGAAGATGAATGGGAACGAAGAATAGAAAGTTTTCGATTCAATCCAAATACTAAAAGCTTTATGAAAGAAATGAAACGAGTATCATTCATCGAAGGACCAATGGCGAGTGTTGCTGTCAAAGGTTCGACTGTGAAGATCAAGGGAGCTATCAAAGGAAGCTACCAAATGTGCTTACATTCGTATGAATTAGCAGAAGAATTTGATTTGCATTTACACTCTATAGTATTCTTTTAAATAAATCACCCAAATGTGATTCATTGAAAGTGTTGTTTTAAAGAATTTTTGGTTTAAAATGTGAACGAATCTCTCACAACTGACTACTTCGGTCCGCTCAATGAAAATATAGCAACTATAAGATGAACTTTTAAGTGATGTTTCAAAAATATGTTAATACAGATCAATTAGTTATATATATATATAAAAAAAAAAGAAAAGAAAAGAAAAAGAAAAAGAACAAATTGTACAACACGTGAAAACACTAGAGAAATTTAGTTGATGTTTATAGTGTACAATCTTCAGTTGATGTTAGTGTACCATGCTTCAGTTGATGTTAGTGTACCATGCTTCAGTTGATGTTAGTGTACCATGCTTCAGTTGATGTTAGTGTACCATGCT
>WUAP02168673.1:0-21357 GCA_015163945.2 Stichodactyla helianthus | reverse complement strand
ATGAACCCATCCCATGCACTATGAACCCATCCCATGCACTATGAACCCATCCCATGCACTATGAACCCATCCCATGCACTATGAACCCATCCCATGCTCTATGAACCCATCCCACTATGAACCCATTAAGAAATCATTAGTAGAGGCCTCACACAGAGGATAGTCACTGCCACAGTTTCTTTACGTCCTCAGTGGTTTCTTTACGTCTCCCTGAGGCAGGTTAAGAAAGAGTGTAGAGACAGGGTGACCAACAAATTAACCCCAAATTGAGCTATTCAGGGAAGGTCTAGAATAAGAAGGCCAAGAAAATGTTGATCCATTGACAAGATACTAGATGACTGGCCACTGTGATTCTCTTCAGTGGAATAGTAGAATCCCTTATTGAAGTTTGGTGATTGGTTTAGCACACAAACCTTATACAGAGGTCGCCTGACATCGATGGGGCAATTCTGAATCACATTGTCCACTACTTCTGATAAGGGTGTTGTGAAGTCAGGATTGCAAAACTGAAAGCAAAATGAAAACAAAGCCACATGTTAAACAAGAATAAAAGTAAATGAATGAGCAAATAAATGAGAAACAGAAGAGCAAGTGGATGCATGAAAAAACAAACAAACACACACACACACAAACAAACAAACAAGCAAACAAAAAAGCAAAAATGGTACCTCAGGATGAAAGAAAATCTCAGGTCCAAGAAAACGTTCGTAACCAACGTCAACACTGTATGACTGAGTAGAGAGATCAAATAAATTCATTAATCATGAATGCAATTGACCTATATCATTATGACATCACGGCTTCTTTATGAGGGGGACAAAATCATCCAGAACAATAGAAATTTGAACAAAATTTGCTCTGCTGCTAAAAGTTTACTCTCAAATTGACTGGTTTCCAAATACAAGATGAACTGATGGTTAATACACAATATTTACTGTATTTTGTAGCTGTTGACACTTTTCTACAGTCTACAAAACGCATTTAATATTGATTTTCATTGTGTTATTGTTTTGTTCCCCTCCCACGACTATGATCCTTACCGTTTAAACAATAGATTGTTTTGATGTGATGTCAAAATGAAGTAGGGGAAGTGTAAATTAGTGTGCAAAGTGAAATAAGTCAGAGTTTTTACCCTCTTGGTCACAGAGTTCACACTTTCAAACTTTTTGATCCACTTGGCAGGCTCTTGTTCATATTTAGCAAACTCTTTGGCAATGTCAGGACAGATATAGCCCCAGCGTTCCTAAGCACAAGGCAAAAGAACCCTGTATTAACAGTATGTCTAGAATATTGACAGGGCAAAAAGCCCAACCCCTCTTAGGATGCAAACAAAGCATTGGATGATTCAAGGGAAGGGGGTTTACAAATTTTGTGTCCCTCATAAATCTAATCTATTCTAATAGACTCCTTGCAGCAATTCCTATAGCATTTCCATTTGGAGGACGAAACAATCAGTCTTTGATTCACAGGGGAATAAAATTTTATTTTGTCCTCTAAATGTAACTGCTTTGGGTACTGTTTCTTGGGGGAAAGCTTAAACTTTTGCCCAAGCTTTGTATACATTGAAACAGAGTGCTTCAAAATGGAGCAATAATGAGCTAATATATTGTCCATAATATCATTAGGAGTTAATGATAACTAGGTAATATAAACTATAAACCTTGATAGCCTTTGCAGTTTCCATGGACTGCTCAGGAGGAATACCAATCTCCCTTTCTCTCAGGAGCTGTTGAACAAAGAATGTGATGTCCCTTCCAGCAATAGGAATATGTTTGATACAACTACCAATCACATAACCTTCAGCCTGAAAAGAAAAAAAGATCAAGTCAGATTCACATTGAAAATAAAAAGGCAACAGTAATGCAGCATCTCTAAATCATGAAACTGTCAGAAGCAGTTGGTAACTAGCAATATTACAAATGGCTAGAGTCTACAGAGCACACAGTTGATGTAATATAGTAATGAAAATACAATGAACAACACATAATACAATAAACGACAATAGACAACAATAGATTTTATGAATACATTACATCAACTGAGTGCTCTGTAGATTCTCCCATTACAAATGTCACTAGACAAAACTGTTGATACAAGTATCACTGAAGCTGCTAATGTTGACCTAATGTTGACCTAATGATGTTGACAGTTCTGTTTGCAGAATGGAGAAACAATTTGTCAACAACAAAATGTTTGTGTTTGTTATTGGAAACTAAATGGGTTTTGTTTTCTTACTAGAGTCTGAAAATGACTTCTGCTCAGGTTGCCGAAATGTCAGTCTTTACCAACAACAGTCTTTCTGAAGACTATGCTCACCCAGATGATCACATTTCATAATCATAAATGAGTTTCAATAAAATGTATTCATGGTACAGTACTGTTGGTCAGAAAACTGTTTGGACTTATTTTTTTCTTCATACTAATAAATTCTCATTTTTTCCTTTTTGCTATTTCGTAACTTCCCATTCTCCTACTGCATTTCATTTTCAAACTTTTGACAGTCAAAGCTAGTGCCTGAAAAAACCATCTTAATTCAGATAAAAACATTTCTACAAATGTACAGAATGTGTATAATAATTTTTATTTTTGCTCAAAGCCTTACCACAGGGATAACATGAGTGACTCCATCACCAGAGTCAATGACACAACCAGTCAGAGTCCTCTCTCCCACTTGTCGTGATGTCCATGAAGCAGCTAATGCCAGTACAGCCTGAAAGAGGTTTAAATAAATTTTCTTATTGAAGGGTTTTTAAAACCACCAAATAGCTCAATGGATGCACACCATTTCTTAACAGTGAATACCGGTAGTTTAAATGACTGTAAAACATCATGGAACCCTGCACAAGTGGAAAAACATCCATTAATCCAATGCACAGGTAATCACTGGATAATAATTGTTAATCCAATGAAAATACATTGACATTACAGTTTCATGTACAGCATGTTTGAACCATTAATTTTTTACAGTCATATGAAAAGTATGTTTGTTTATTTTTCTTCTACATTGTATGGTTAAAGCAATTTTTACACAAATAAGAATGTTTAAAATTTTAGTAACAGAAATTTCTTTTCCCATGAAAGCCAAAGTTGGTGACAACTATGAACTATTACCAATGTACGATTACCTACCTGAACAGCTATGTACAGACCAGGAACGTTAAAAGACTCAAACATGATCTCTGTGAAGTTGAAATACCATTAATAAATATCATAACTAAGCAACATTATCTCTGGGTATCAAAGAGAAAGGTAAGCTAAAATATTAAAACAATCAATTCTTGTACTTTTTTTGCAAATAAAGGCTATAAATATTTTCAGTTCTTTGGAATTAATAATATAGTAAGTTTTAATCTATTTGAGACTTTGCCCAAAGTGATCAGCCAAGCTGTCTAACCATTTGCAGATGTAATTACAAAGGCAGCACCTTCTCCTCAGTTATATCAAGACCCTGAGTGTTGGTCCAGCCAGGGCTTGAACTCACGACCTCCCGCACAACAGACTGACTGAAATAACTTGCCCTACAGAGTATAGTATAGTGTAAAGGGTAAAAGTGTAGAATTTCACCCCCTCCATTGACCTGTCAGCCATTTGTAGGTTAGGCTTTGGTAGATTGTTAGTTGGACAAAGGCAGATGAATGGCTGAATGGTGACTGTTTGTTGGCCGACAGGTCAATGGGGAACAGTATTCTACACTATTACCAATATACAGTATAGTGTACCTGCAGTGTATTCTCTGTTCTCAGGTGTGTTCAATGGTGGTTCAGTCTAAAAACAAACGTGTAGCAACTTAGCACATGTACAAATAAATAAATAAGAAAATAAAAGGTCTCCCCTCATCCTGAGGGAACAACAGGAACTGACAACAGATGTGTCAGTTTTTACATGATATTTTTGGGAAGACTTTTCCAGACTGATACTATGGCGCATATTTGCAGCCATGCAGTTTACAATCATGAGTAATGTAACTTGTATGCCTCTGAGACCAGACTGTTGAATTGGGAGACAATCCCCTACAACGGCTATGGTTTAACATCTTTATCCCAGAAGACTTGAAGGTCTAATCATTTGCAGATGTAATTACAAAGGCAGCAACTTCTCCTTTTTCAGTTATTTTAAGACCCTGAGTGTTAGTATTGCTGGGGCTTGAACCCACGCCCTCCCACACAACTGAACTATTCTCTACCAACTGAGCTACTACTGAAATCAATTGACTGTTAGCACCGCCAAAATAATGATGGATCACGTTTTGAATTTCGGTTAACTCACGTGACCATTTGGGGAGCTTCCTGACATTTATTTCCCATTGTATACTTTAATCTGGTGGTGGGAAACTACTGTCATGTGACCATTTGGAACTCTCTAAATGGTCACGTGAGTTAACTGAAATTCAAAACGCAATTAATCATTATTTTGGTGTGCTAACAGTCAAGTGATTTTGATAACTGCGTGGCAGTACTGGTACTGAATGGATTGACTGACAGTGCTATTTCTTACCACCTAAAAATGACATTAGCAGTTCTACCTATGTTTTTGAATATACTCACCAAGAGAAAATAATGATCTTCGGGTTCTGCTCTTAGATACTTGAATATACACTGTTCCCAAAAACGCTCCTGCAGTAATAACAATATTAATATTAATATTGATATTTCAATATTAAAGAAATGGTTCATGCTTAGTCAGTGTATCTATCATAAAATGGGTGCACATGGGAGGCTGTGTGAGCATGAAAAAAGTGTAGCCAGCATAGCTGAGTTTAACTCTAGCTTCTTGAGTGCTTATATTAAGCAACCTCACAAGTGCATCCATTTCACAATAGATTCACGTTATAAGCATGAAGAATTTCTTTTATAACATAGCCAGAGCCAAAACTAGCAAAGATTTGAAAAAATATTAAAATCAGAGGGTTCAATAATATTTGTAGTAGCCGGTTGGGTCTAATATGTAGGTGGCTGTGTGCAATAATATACTATCATTTTTTAAATTTTATTACAAAGATTAAAGACTTTATAAGATTAGATATTTTTTAATTATTTATTGAGACTGTTGATCGCAAAATAGCTGGCAGTATGAGGTTAAGTATCCGGTGATAAACCGCCGGTAGCCACCTTCTATTGAACCCTCTGAAAATTCTCAATACTTGGGCTTGCACTTCTTGATCATGTCAGCATGCAGTCCATTGTGAAATGGGATGCATGCTTGTCCATGCAAATTAACCAGTCATAACACTTTTTAGATCGTGGCTGTGTTATAATATTCTGTATTGTCTGTTCCAATAGTTCCTGTGAGATAGCACATTTAAGTTAATTATCAAAAATGCTTACCATTAAATCCCAATCTTCAACTATAGCATGTCTGATTGGCCACTAAAATATAAATGTTTAAAGTTAATGATGATGGTGTGCTAATCCTACCACAGTATAAAGCATTTGGGTAATAAACAAATGCTCACATACAAATGATATCAAAATGACAATCATTATCATACTGTTAATGATTTACAATTAATGTGTGATAGTTTTCTAGTTTGTTATTTTTGACTAGGAAAATGTCCTAAGAACAATCTTGCCCAGCTAAATACATACCTTAGTGGAATAATTTGGTTTGTCTATAGCTTCATCTCCAATAAAAAAATCTGGTATGTAAAAAATACACAATAACTTAGAGAAGACTAGTAAATATTTTTAAACATTACTAAAGAATTAGGGAAGGCTCATAAAGCAAAGTGAGGGGTGTGTTGGGGGTTAAAAACAGGGGGTGGATCACACAATTTTAAACTTCTTCTTAGAAGGGATTGGCTTTCTATAAAACTGTATGCTGGAAGGTGGGTATAGAAGCTTGGGAGGGGTCATCACTTTTTCAACCTCATTTTATAGTAGCAAAAAGAGCTCCTTCAAAACCAGTTTTACACCCCACCCCCTTTTACTTTGTGACCAGTCCCTTATGGCAGTAATCCTGGTAAACGTACATATGCATGCAAAGGAAAAAACATGCAATGTTAAATTTATGAGTACTCACCAAGATCATCTACACCTTTAGCTGCTCGTCGTTGAGTTTTATCTCCAATTTTTGCAGATTCTTTTATAGCAATAGCTGAAAAATACCACATTTCACTTTGTAGAGCATTTGAATTTAAATAATTAAAAGAAATACTGTAAAAAAAAACTATTTCCAAATACTGCATTACCATATACCATAAAACTTACAACACTGTTACACCTTAAAATAATACTACTGGTAGTAAAAATGCAAAAACTATCATACAGTTGAATGTTTGTCTACATGTAAAAAACACAAACTACTGATACAAATAGAAAAGGAATAAAAATATATAGCTAGCAGATCACATACCTGTTGGTATAATATACTGAGGCTCTGTATTGCCAGCAAAACCCATTTTGGTATACCTATGAAATAAAAATAAAATTATTCTAAATTAAAAAACTACTAAAAGCAAAGCAATACCCATTCTCCATAACTTTGATAATACCGTTTATTTTTATTAGTTGTACACCCACGTATTTCCAAATATTAAAGGATTAAAGATCTAGAAATGCAAATATGATGATGTCAGTGGGTTGTTAAGTAATATATCAACAAGTGTGAGTGTTTCATCAGGGGTTCAAAACACAGAGAAACTGTAGCCTTCATGCTTTTATTGTTTTGAGATGTTTGGAATCCCGTGATGAAAATGCAAGTGTCTTGATCAGTGTCTTGAACAGTGTTAAATCAAAACCCTTAAGATCTTGATCTGGTGTTTCATTGGGTATCAAGATTCATCCACCTGACTGAACAGAAGCTCCTGATTGAAAGTTCAGCTAATGAATTAGTAATGAGTTTGAGAATTATAAATAAAAGAACAGGCATAAAGTAAATCACAGAAGTTTCATGTTCAAAGTGTTATCCTAAGTTGGCCAAATGACTTTGTAGGACTTTGACCTTTTTTCAAAAAGCACCTTCTGTACAATAAAGATTACTTTCTAAAAAAACACCCAGATGATGTCACATAATTAACATATCAAGATCTTCAAACCCTTATAATTCAAAAAGGTTCATCCATTACCAGCAAAATTAAATTGTCCTATCACAAACTTTATGAAAAAATTTAGTGTCCCCAATTAGTGGTCTACTTGTGGACTGCTAGATAGTTTGACACTTAAATAAAGTTCATTATTATTATTATTATTTTTCAATCCATGAAATACATATTCATGGATTTTCTTAAATTAAGAAGAAAATTTATTGTTTTCCATGAACATTGTTAAGCTATGTGTGCACTTAACAATTATTCTCTGAACTGGAGGTGAATAGCCAGTATAATATTTAACGAGATGCAAAGCTATCTACCAACAGTGAAGAGAATAATTGTTTTAATATATGCCAAACTTCACAACCAAACACTAGGATTCTAGAAAAAAACAATTCGTAGAGTAAAAATACAAATTTATTTTGAGAGAAGCTATATCCTGAGCTTGAGAAGTAGATGTGTTCTCAATATTCCAAGATAGCAAGCCAATAGAATCCCTCAGTCTTACAAGGTTGTGAAGTTGGTATACACTAATTACACTTATTAACCCAATGTGTCTACTTTGAAAAAGTAATCGATAATGAAAAGAACTGTCTCAACACACGTATTCTTTTGTAAAATTTTACAAGTTTCTAAAACAATATCACAACTTATCATTTTTATTTTTGCTACATAATTAAGATCTAACTGGAATGCTATACAACTGTAAGAACCACTCGAATACAGCTAAAAAACTGTTTACTGGTAATTGCGATTAAGTCTTTAAATAAGTTAATGACATGACAGTTCTGATACGATGAAGCCCATTCCACGACACATCTCAATGATAAATAATCCAAGCAGACTGAGAATACAAATACGAATACAAATACGAAGGGAAAATAAATCAAAGGACTCGAGATTATATAAGCGTTTTGAAGATAATCGCTGTAGCGTGTGTAAGAAATAATCCTATGACTTAACTTCCTGCAGTAACTTCAGCAGCAGTAGTTATAATAGTGGTGGCCCTCCTCCTCCTAAAAAAATACGGTCGCACCCTTTCTGATAATTAATCTAATTTATCTTAACCTTACACATGACAATAGCGTTACTATTTCTCAATGACTACAGCTTTAGAGTAAAGGAAATAATAATTTTATAGATTTTATAGATTAGACAAGAATACGAACTGATATAAGTTAGTCCCAAGTGAACAAGATTACACGATGCTCGCTTTCCGGAAAAAAGTACAAGAATTTCTCAGCTTACCCGGTGCCATTATCAATAACGCAAGCAGGTTGTCTTCCACTCATCTTTCTTTGATTAAGTGCCCCTTGATTCCACTAAAAAATTCCAAGGAAAGAAGAAGAAATATCCACCGAAAAGAACGGAAGCCAAACTCGCCAACCAAGATGGCGGAAATTTCACTTTCCTGATACAAATGCATCATGGGGGATTGTAGGTGTGGTGCTACTTGAAATTCCCTAGGGAGGGGAGGGTAATAACAAACTCATTTTATTTATTTTCATCTACTTTTATTTATATTTTATTTTGTCATTACTGTTATCATAAATCTAAACAAAATAGCTTGATATTTTTACACCAAATGCTCTGAAAGACCGAAGGAAGGTGGAAAAACAAAGCATCACAGTTGTAATTTCCTAAAACCCTTATTTTTAGAAATTTCTATAGAAGGCCTATATCATAGTTTTATATATATAGAAAGAAATCAGACAAATCTTTGGTTAGTTTTCTGATGCATCAGAACCCTTTTTGGTGATTTTTACAACTGGTTGTGTACAAACAACTGAAGCATTCTCATCTATGCTTTCATGACTTTCTATAGTCTGTGACTCCAGCTGTTCCAATTGTTCATCTTTTTCATCTTTGTCATCTCTTTTTTCACAAGAATCATGATTTTCATCTAACTTGGTCTCAGACACCTTTTGTGTTTCATCTTTTTCCACATCTGATTTTTCTGATCCAGACAAATCAACAGCGCTTGTTGGTGCTTCATCCTGTTTGACAACTGATTTCTCTGATTCAGAAAGTTCAGTAACATTTGTGTCATTTTGAGTTTCAATTGAATCCTTTACTTCATCTTTTGCATTTTCACATTGTTCAACATCTGAGGCATTTATAACATTCTTCAGACATGAAGAAGGTCTAGAATTTGGAGGGGGGATTGGAGAACTGTCTTCATCATCTACATTTTCTTTCTCTAGATCTGTTGCAGATAAACAGTTTGAAAAAACTGACGAGTCATTTGGATCTACATCAAATGCAATCATATTCTTTGTCCCTCTCCTTCTTTCATTTCTCTTTTGTTTCTGTTTATCTACAGAATCCTTATTGGCAGCGTCTGTTCTTCTTTGTCTCTGGGAAGGACTTGGACTTTGCTGTATCTGTGGAACTCTACTTAAGGCTCCAATACAGCAAGAGTTCTCAGTTAATGTTAGCAATCGCAGTCGATTATCAAGTCTTTTATTGGCTTTTCTTGGGACATTTGGGATAGAGGGAAGATGGGGTTGGAGGAGATAAGTAGACGGTTCGTTAGGGAAGGCCTTTCTGACATCGTGCACAATCTTGGCAATTTGTTTATCATTCATAATAGGCAACATGCTGTAAATTCTTTTAATTTCTTCAAGCGTGAACGACTCAACATTCTCTTCATCGTCATCTCGAGTTTTACTCGGAAGCAAAAGTTTTCCCTTGAGAGGTTTTATTTCTTCGATTTCTGTTTTTTGGCGATGCTTTGGCTGTTTTTTGGTGTTCAAAGGCCGTGTTGGAAAACTTTTGGTATTGGCGGGAAGGACGTCAAAGTTCCGAACAAATGGCTTTCTTCGCGGGTACTGAAGCTGTTTTAGTCTTTCCATAGCATTGACAAGGTTATGCTGCTCTCTGTTGATCAATTCTTTTTGTAATTTCCTTATTCGCACGAAGTAATCGGTCTGCTTTTCACATCCTGACTTAACATCTTGAAACCAAGTTGGCCTTTCGGACGCCGAGCCACTAGCTTTTAGCTTTGGACCAGACATTGTTTACCAAGTTTCGAGGATTTCGAAGAATTTCAGCTTCCTAGCATTATTTCCAGATCTATGATATTTCTTCCTTGATTAAAGAGGTCGAAATTCTTGTTTTTCTGTTTTAAAAGTCTCCAGAGAAGATTGTACACAAAAGTAAAATGGCCTCTTGAGTACTACGAGTGATAATCATTGCCATGGAAACCCGACTATAAGGTAACCCAAACACGACTCTTCCAAATTTACACAAGTACAAAGAATTTCTTTGACTTTTCTCTTTACTTTGAAGAAAATTAGATTTGAAGATAAATTTTACGACAAACAATTTTATAAGAATTACAGCAAGACATGAAAATGGAGAATGTCAAAATACATTTTGTATATTTTGGGATTCCTGTGGCGTTAGTTCCAAATATGGTATTCGTAACCAAGGTGACGTCTGACAACAATATTGCAAGTGGCTGCCATCTTGAAATGCTTGTAGTTTATGAACAAAAACTGCAAAATACGACCCTTTGACTGCGAAAAAGCAAGAAAATAGTACTTCTTAAAGGAAGAAAAATGTAAAAGGAATTAGCATATCAACCTAACTAAAGGTAATATATGATTTGCAATAATTTTTATGGATTAATTTAAGAAAGACCTAGGACTTATTCTTATAAAAGCTAGTAGTGTTGTGAATCGTCTATCATCCTTGAAGTTTCATAAACTTATCTCAAAAAGTCTTTAGTAGTTATTTTCGCAAAGAAGGCTTCCTTATCCAGAGAAATTCAGGAGATAAAAACAAATTTATTTGCATGAAAAATTATGTCTATTCCATAAAAAATTGATAAACTTTTAGGATTTTTTAATCTTAGTTTGTTTGAAATAACGTTTGATTCACACCAACATTATTGTACTTAACAAACTAAGGCAGTCCGGGATCCTCAGTAAGAAAGCAGTTTCTGTATGACTGGTTTTATATTTAAGTTTCAGTAACTTACTAAACCTTGCAAAATGACAGAAGTGATGTCCCAAGGAAAACCAGTCTATATTCCCAAGAAACTAGGAATTGAGGTTAATGATAATGTGACCTGGCAAGGATGGGAACCAGGGGGGGTATACACCAAGCATATTGTCCTCAAGAATGTACAGATTAAAACACAGAAACTCAAGTATAGGTAAGGTCTTAATTGTGTTGTTAATTGGATAAGTTTGAGTATGTTGTATAGAGGAAATTACATGGGCGCACGGAGATACAAATTTTATCTTCGAGTGTAATGTTCTGTTTATTTTATAAATATCGATGAAATATCCAGGGTCAGGGAAGAATTTCAAGGCCATTTGTGATTGGTTGATACAAGAGTAGTCATAGCAATGGTGATATCTTCACATGTGAAGGATAAAAATGATATCTTCACTGTGTACAGAGTTTTAGAAACTGGAGAAATTCTGGTATTTCATCAATATCTATATAATAAATTGTAAATATTAACGGACAGACAAACTGCACCATACATTTATCTATCTCAAATATGTTGGTACTCTATTACAGAGGTCCTTCTACAAGATTTTTTACAACCCTCTATCCAAAACCCATTGTTCTTAGTTCTGGGACAAGTTTTAGTCTCCCAGTGACTTTCAGGCCTCTTGAAAAGGTGGGTCAAATTTTACTTAATATTAATAAGAATCTAAAAAGATATGTTTTGTTATACCTCTCCAATTTGCTCCTGGTTCATTTATAGGAACTGCAGCAAAGTGGTTTTATAAATTTCTAATAAATTATTGTTTATTTTCTCTAAACAACAGGACCAATATGAGGACCAAATAGAATTTGAAACCAATGTAAGTTTTGTAAATCTTTGGTAATGATTTAGGCCTGGTTCAGACATCAAACTTTCACTGTGTCAAATCTAATTGCCTATTAAGGACAACAGGTAACAGAGAACTACTATGTAAGACATAAATCAGCTGTATAACTTAGCACCAGGTGACAGCATGGGTTAAGTTTGGTATACATAATTCTACTAGTTTCAAAGAAAAACAGAGCTCAACCTCAAAGGCAATTATATTCGACACGACAAAAGTTCAATGTCTGAACTGGGCCTTACTTGTTGTGAATGGAGCAGATTGGTTGAGCATAGTTATATTGATATCAAACTGCTGGAGCAGATCCAGAGGAGGAGTGCAAGGGTGTTTACCCCTTCTGAGATGAGCTGCTTATAGTCAATTATAGATTTAATATTATTTACTTTTTGGTGCTCAAGTGCTGATCATAAGTGGAATACCCACTCAAAAAAATCTTGGAGATGCACCCCTTCATAAAAAATCATATTACTGTACTGTCCATTCATTCATGTTCACAGTGCAGTATTTCCATGCATTTGAAAAAGAAGGGTTGTCACAGATTTTCAAGTTCCTCATACATGTATATTGATTTGTTATAATTGCTCAATACTGTACCAAATTTCTTCATAGAATGGGTTGTTTGCTATACCCATGAAAGCAGTCCTTCCTAAACCAGATGTCAGCATTCCAGAATCATTAAATTTTGGCATGTGTGCTGTAAAGGACAGTATCGAGGTCACATTTGAAGTGAAGAATACCAGGTAAAGTGAATACTGGCAACAATGATGTAAGCACTAGTATAAGCATTTGCAAGTTGAACAGCTGTGGTATATATTGCAGCCTATACAGGTTGAGCACTTAAACACAAGGGCACCATTTGTTGTGTTGCAGTAATGGCTTAATTTGCCTTGCTGAAAATCAACTGAGGACTGGAACAAACTGATGCTGCACAGAATTGTGGGTTGAATTAGGGGACAGGATGAAAAGCTCCAACCATTTTGCATTTTGCATCTGGGATTTATTTTTTTGGGATGACATAGAGTTTTTTAGTTCTTGCTTGTCCACTAACATGCCAGATGTTTTAAGGTTAAGTTGAAGATGTTTGTGTCAGAAAAATAGTTACTTAGTCTAAAATTTGGAAGAACAATAAATTGATAGAACTCCTGTGAGCAGCAAAGTTTGTTTTATTCTTAGAGGTTTCAAAACAATTTTGATTTTTCCCCTTTTTAGTGAATTGATGACATCTTTCCAGTGGAAATTATCAGAGCCATTTATTCTTGTTCCATCAAGTGGAACACTGTTTCCAAAAACTGCTTGTTCCATAAAGGCAACATTTACACCAAAGGTAACAAATGAATACAGTTTGTCTCTATCACTTATAACTCATTATCATTCAACCATTTTGTAACTGATGATGACAGAGGTTCTGTCGAAACATGTCTTTAAAACTTAAAAGTGTAGTTTTATTCTTCAGAATACATTTTTAATATCCATGTCACTGTGCCAGTGATGGTGCCAATAGCCCACTTCTGAGATATGCTTCACTTGTCACACACAAAGGTTTCAGTATAAGGCTTTGTGCTAAATCAATTACATTTATTTTTTCTCCTGTCATGGATCACTGAGCATTATGCACAAGTCTCACACTGAAACCTATGTGTGTGACAAGCAAAACAAGTGGGCTATTGTCAAAGTATGTATGTTCAATTGATGCTTGCACACTGATGTTTTTTTACATGATTCATCCCAAATCTATTTTAATAGCTTCACTTTAAGTAACCCTATTAATCAATTCAGAATTGCAATAACCAATAAAAGGAAATCTGTAACACTGTGAAAAAAAGAGAAATATAGTTACTTAACTTTACTGACGTTTAAAGCTTTTGCCCTTCGTTGGAGTAAAAAAGGGCGACGAAGGGCAAAAGCTTGAAACGTCAGTAAAGTTAAGTATATTTCTCTTTTTTTTCACAATGTTACAGATTTCCTTTTATTGGTTATTGTATTCATTACACACCGACGCAGCCTATACTAGTTTACTCGCTAGTTTCCATTTGTAATTCAGAATTGCTGTTTATTTCTATCCTATACCATTGTAATCAGTGAACTAAATTCTTGCTCTTCATTATAGGAAGCATTAGTTTATGAAGCTGTAGCTGTTTGCAAATATTCACATGAACCTGAAAGCTCAGAAGTAAAGTCCATGAAGATTGAAGGCATAGGTAAAACATTATACTTTTATATTCTTTGTTAAAGAATTATATCAGGACTGCCATAACACCTGGCAATGATGCCTAGACCACAGGCAGTGTAGCCCAATCCACCAGGTGATTGGTGCATTTGAAAACTACTCGGTCTATAAATAGTTACTGTGGCTCAACTTTTGCCAGATAGATTAAGATGTACATGTAATACCATTGATACCTTGCCTGAAATGAAATTGAACCATTAAATAAATTGCTGTAAACTCACAGGTAAATTCCCTCACCTTGTTGCAAGCCCGATGGGAAGAAAGAAGTCTGCAGTTAGTATGAATGGTCATGAGGTGCTAGTTGACTTTGGAGAGGTTCCAGTTCAGACAACTGCAGAAAAGTGGATTGAACTTCATAACTTTTCACCAGTAAGTCAAATTGAAATCCTTATTATGCAGTCATGTCATGTACATGTATATCATTAACTAAAATCTGCCAGTCTTACTTGACAGCTAGTGTTTTTTTACATTGATAGCAATTTTTGTTTATTTATTTATAATGTTTGCCTCATTTTTCATATAGGTCAATGCACCTTTCCAAATCCTTCAGCCATCTTCTTCATCCAACATCGATACAGTATTCTCTTGCTCACAATACCATGGCATAGTGGCTCCTAACAGCACTGCTAGGATTAAGGTATCTGTCGACCAGTTTACAGGGTCCGAAATTAACTTTTGAAGGAGGTTGTCTAGAGGACAACCATGCTTAAGAATTTAGGCATCCAGAGAAAAATTTGGTTGTCCAGGAAAAAAGCATTGGAAAAAGCTTTTTGTATGTATTCAACCATGCTTTACTGCATAATTATAGTCTCTAATAACAACATTAAAAACAGTAGAGATGTTCTAAATTGTTTGTGATACAAATCAGTGGAAATAACTACAGTACAGTCACTATGGCCAGTGGTATTTACATAATCAAGACGGCCGCAATTGTGGAGATGCAGACTCCTTTATTTTACAAATACGGTGTAAAAGGAAACAACTTTAGGCAAAACGTAGGTCGTCAGTTGGACAACCATTTTCCAAAATCCAGTTGTCAATGGAAAATTCTAGTCGTCCCTGAGGACTGGACGACCGCTAATTTTGGACCCTGGTTTATATCTTATCATCAACTATTGTGTTGAAGTTGGGAAGCATAGACTGTATCACTAGTCTGCAGCAGCAGTGCATTCTGAGACTGTTAACTCAACTAAATAACACCCATCAAAAGAACCACAAGCCATGATATCTTTTGTTTGTTGTTATCTGAGATAACAGTCCTGTATGCACTGCTGTGGAAGACTAACTTCAGTACAGTATACAGTCTATGATAATGAAGCTGCAAGTTGCAGGAACATAAGACATCAGAAAACATGTCATTTTTCCACTGCAACTTTACATTCTAGTTCTACCAGTTTATGAATTCAGATGATACTGCATGATGATTCTTTCCTCCACTCAGGTTGCAGTAATACTGCAATCCTCCTTCACCATTTATGAAAGTATTGATCATACCCTGCATATTATGGAATTATCAAGTAGTAGCTTGTTGTTTGCTTTGTTCAGGTTGTCTTCAACCCTCATGTTCCAAGTCTCGAGTCAACTGATACCTTTGAGGTGGTGGCACTTGGTGCAACCAACTGTTCTGTTATCAAATGTGTGGGTTCAGGGAAAGGTAATCACTTGTTGCTTTGATCAGCTTTAATATGATAATAATGTTCTTGTTTAGTCTAACAAGAGTAAGAGTGAGTTTTCTGCTCACTGATGAAGCCATCCTATCCCATTCCATTTCCATCCTATCCCATTCCATTTCCATCCTATCCCATTCCATTTCCATGCCATGTTATATATATATCTCTCTTTTCCTAACTTTCAATTTTATGTTTTTTGCAAGGACCATCTGTTTCACTTAACAATTCATATCTTGATTTCACTGTTGTGGAGGCTGGAAAGCAAATCACAAGGACTTTTAAGATTGTGAATTCCTCAACTGTGCCTGCTGCATTTCAGGTAAAAATCATTTTTGTTAGCTATTTCTTGTTCTTTGGTCAGTCATTGTTCCAGAAAATACCTCCCTCTCCACAGGGATGTTTAAAGTTAGTTATCCTCAGCAAGTTTCGTAATAAAAGTACCTACCAATAATTAATAGTCATATCCTTTTTAGACCTGGTCCAACACTTTTCCACATGTTTTGGTTTTGGTTTACAGCACTAAACATCACTGGTCAGGGGATGATTTGTTTAATTTGTTGGTAAAAAATTGATCTCTTAATTGTTATAATTCCTCTCCAGTTTCTGATAGATTGTAATCAAAGCGTATACAAGCTCAGCACCATGTGTGGTCTTTTAGCCGGAGGGGAATCCATGACAGTTATCATACACTTTACACCAACACATCCTATTAACTATTACAGAAGACTGGCCTGTCTTGTACAAAACCAGGTAAGTAGACAAGTATTAAAGTGTTGATTATTCCATGACTAGGATAACTGCATGTGAACTAGCAATTTCCCATTAAGAGCTTGATTCACTTCTCCCAATAATAGTTGATAAGCTTATGTTGTATTTTTTATAGGATCCATTATTTATTGATCTGTTTGGAACCTGTCATACAGAACAAGTTAAACCAGGTAAAAAGTAGTGATTATCATGATTGTATTTATGATACAAATGATTAAGTGAAGTTTTCATATGACTTAGAAAAACTCCTGCACAGATGTGCCTTGATGATGGTCAAAGCATTTTCATTGGATAAGCAGTGATCTTGCACTCTGTGCTTAAAGGCATATGATATCTGAATATGCTACAAGGAAAGGTTGCAGTATTACTGCCAACTCAGTATAACTGAGAGTTGGCAGGCAGTAAGGCCCTATTAAGTGGATTGAAACATTTTTTTTACAGCTCCACTGCAACAAAAGCACCTTTTAAGATATCATACACATGTCAGGAGAGGACTTTCTAAAATGCCTCCAGAGGTAAGTACCTCATGTAATGATGATGATGGTAATGCAGTGATGATGGTAGTGGTGGTGGTGGTGGTGATGGTGGTGATGGTGATGATGGTCATAATGGTGATGATGGTGGTGGTGATGATGATGGTCATGATGGTAAAACCCTTTCATCCAGTATCACTTGCTTATTATCCAGTATTATTTTGCTGTGACCCTTAGTAAAAATGCTATTTTATATTGAGTCTTCACGAAAATAAAGCGTTTCTGATACATGGAGACATGGCGTGCTTGTTTGCTGAGAAATTACCACAGTCAGACTGGTTGGAATAACTTTGGCCACATGCAGTGACGGATTTAATTAGTAAAATAATTTCAACAAACACTAGTACAATGAACTCAGCAAAGGTGGGGATAAAATTACGCCCACAAAACTGTGCAGAAAATAGAAACTAGGAAATCAAACCGAGGGAGGCAACGGGGAAGGAGGTGGGAAAATTTTCGCTCCAATAGAACTATACACCAAGACGGCCAGATTAGAGAGGCCGAGGATATATCATACGACCCAAGTTAAACCTTTTACCGTCACCGCCCCCGGCATACTATTGGTCAAACATGACCTCCTGTATCGTAAAGTCTTGATTTGTCAACTAATTAACTCAGTGATGACTCGACATAAAATAACATTATGCTTTTGACATAATGTCTTGTTTTAATTTTAATTTTCTTTTTGTTAAAGCAACTCAATGTTTTGCTGCAAGAAGGCAAACTTCAGTTGGATGAAGATGGTGCATTAATGCAAACAGAGGTACATCATTCTATATCTAGAAATATACAGCAATTAACCACACTGTCTTTTTATATTTGACTGGACTGCTAATGATGCCCTCTATTTTCCCTAAGGTCACTGCCTGAAACGTGTTGACCCTTTTATGCATACTTTATAACATTTCAATTTGAAGGAGATGAAGATTGAGAGTGAAAATGTTTCAATCACACAACTGACACCTATGGAGGAGCTGTTTAATGATGGCAGTTTTGGGGAAACTGTAAGTACATGCAAAACTGCAATATGCAAACCTGGTAACTTTGTACTGGTAACCTGTAATTTATGTCATGTAAAAGAGCAAGTCACTAATCTGCAAACCTGCAAACACTTTAATATCTAAATGTTGGAATTGTAAACCCTTAATCTGACTATCTGCATACATGAAATCATGCTAAGTGCACAGTTTTATGCTACTATATATTATATAGATTTTCCATCCTGACTAAATGTTGGTGAATTATATTAATTTACTTTAATTTATTCATTTTTTAATTTAATTGGAGCATCAAATATTTCCCATTTATTTATTAATTCAGGCTCTGGTAGTACCCCATGTCAGTCTAGATATCCAGCACTTGTCTTTTGGTAAAGTACTAGAAGCAGGATCTGTAGAACAAAAGGTACAGTCACAATAACTCAATAACTGATGCTGGGCTCGACTATAGTTTAGTCTTGATTGAAGATGGTTTTTTTCTACAGGTCAGCAACATTATGGCACAATTGCTACCTACATTGTAACAACACAAATGTTTTTGTTTCTGCACAACAAATGTTTTTGTTACAATGAGTACACACACCACCATGTCAAGCGTACAGCCTTACAGACTATTAAATAGAAATAGAAATAGAGTAAAATTTATCTCAGTCTACTCTTTGTAACTTACTGCTACATATTTTGTCATCTTTGAAATAATAATAAAACAAAACAATAAATTAGATTCTGAAACTTGCAATACAGCATTCTTGTAGGACTATAGCGCATTTGATCATATCTTTATGTTAATTTGCACTATATAAATATTAAATATTATTATTATTACTATTATACTATTGTGTTGCCTGGCATGCATATACTAACAACACCTTTATTCCTGTTTATCATGTTTACAGACTGTTAATATAACCAATCATACAAAAGGCAAGATCACATGTCAGTGGATGAAAGGTTAGTGGTCTTTATTGAAAGCTTTAATTGAATTTTTGATTGTTATTAGATAAAGTAAAAGTTGTTAACAATGATTGGGATTTATTTTAGACAAAAAGG
The DNA here is from genome assembly GCA_015163945.2 of Stichodactyla helianthus. NCBI lineage: Eukaryota > Metazoa > Cnidaria > Anthozoa > Actiniaria > Stichodactylidae > Stichodactyla > Stichodactyla helianthus. The sequence continues at coordinate 2,234 of WUAP02168673.1, read as the reverse complement.
GTATATTCTCTGTGTCACCTGAAGACTGTGATATATTACCTCTGCGGACAGCTTCATTCAGAGTCACTTTTAGGCCTGTAAGTACCATATATAAATCTGCATTAACATTTTGTATTTTATTGTAATATATCAAAATAGAATTGTTAATCAATATTTTTATTTTTGTTCAAACAGAATGCATCAAATCAGTTTTTCAGTGCAGAACTTGAATGCTACTGCTTTTATAAGGTAGGTCATCTTCTTGCTGTTTGGGATATGTCTAAAATGATATTCTGTACTATACTGGTTGAGAATTTCAAAAAACAGTGTCAAAGGGTTATTTCATTTTCAAATAAGATTTATTTTGTTCATGGGGAAGGTAAGAATGTCTATATGGAACTCAGGTTTTATGTAAAAAAATGTAAAAAGTGTTTAAAAGTAGTGAGATCATGATTTTATTTAACCAAGAGTATGATGCTTATTGTAGAGTACGAGAGATTACAGACTGGTTGAGGACAACTCTTTCTGTCCACCCTGGTGCTTGACTCTCAACACATCAGGTAATTATTCTGTTTATTATTAGGCATTTAATTCAATATCAAATTCCACCCTCCTTCCAATTTCAGTATAAATGATCTCTTAGTTTATTTTCTTGATTTCTTTACAGGCCAAACATTTTCTGTTGGAGCAGAGACATTTATCCCAAGATATCATTTGGATGTTAGGAATATGGTGAGAAAATGTTTCACATCATTAATGACATTGAGTGCTACATTAGCTAGTAACACAGGTTTCGGCCTCATTTTTACCCAGGATAACTTCGCTTCCTTTTCAAATGAATGTTTGCCAAAAGATAATTCTAATTCTAATTTGTTGTTTCTGTTGTAGGTTTTTCCTGCCATCACGCCAGACCAGATGTCATATCGTACTTTACTAATGACAAACACAGGAACAAATCCTATTAACTTTGACTTTGAACAAGATCCAGACAGGTAAAAAATATAAAATATCTGATACATCAAACAAACTAAAGCCGATTTTGTATCTATCTCAGCATGTGCATCTGACATAGAATTTCTTTGTTTTAGAATTTTCAGCTGCAGACCAAGTAAGGGTCTTCTAACTGATAAATATCAGGTAATACCAGGTTCCATTGGCATTGTTACTGACATCTTTTATAGAGTATATTTAGAAGTATATTTTAATGAGTGAGTTTCCCAGTAAGTTTTCTTCTGGTGTTCCAGCTGGTTGTATTTCGCATGGTACCACCTGAACCAAGAGTCTTCAAACATACAATCAAGTGTCACATCAATGATGCTGATAAATTTACTCAGGTAAAATAGCTGCCCCTCTAGTGTAGGTGTGTCTGTATCCTTCTGCTGTTTTAATAGGCCTTTCTCACACGGCGGCTATGTTTGCCAAAAAAATACCCGTCGAACCTCAAGGGGATCCGTAGACTTCTTTGATGATGTGATCACAAAATTTATTTTCAATAAGAGGACAGACACATAAAACACAGATCTCAATTCGATTTTTATGATAACAAAAACGATAAACTCTACTCGTTTTTAGTGATCAAAACAACCAACGGAAAGAGCTCGCGCTCGTTGCTGACAGCATTTCTGTTCGTCCTGCTATTGGTGATGAAAATTAGCCAATCAGCGCACGAGATATTTGTAAGTTATCGTAAAAGAATTTCTGAAGCCAAAGACACTGTTACGATCATGCGCAGGTTTTGACAGTGCATGTGCTGCTCTTTTTACACTCCTAAAGGTTTGGTAGTCCCGGCCCCCTGGGCTGGTAGCCTATCTGCCTTAGGTGTGCCTGGGAACTACCTGTCAGTAGTCATAGTAAAATCTTCTTACTTTTCTTTCCTAGGAGCTCAACTTGTTAGGGTCTGCAGAAACGCCCCAAGTTCAACTTGCAGGCGAGGTAAGTGTGCGTTGCAGCTACTCCGATACGTGTTTGCAACTGAACATTTTATAATGAATACTGTATTCCTTTGTATTTGATGACCACGTGACATTAGCTATTGATTGGTCAATGATATTTCATGATTGCATTTTGGTAAACTATTTCTTTATAGAGTTGTTTTCATTAATCCGTGAAACACACTTTAGCGTATTACACTTTAATACACTTTATTACACTTTAATTTTCATTAGACCTCCATTAGACCAGTAAACGAAAACTCTTGCATTCGTTTCAATAACTAATAGACTAATTCTACGAGACGGACTTGCATTTTGTATGAA
>WUAP02168562.1:0-23995 GCA_015163945.2 Stichodactyla helianthus | reverse complement strand
CCTACTTGGAATATGACGTCATCTCTCGAGAGACCTACTTGGGACACCCCCCTAACAAAATCCTGGATCCGCCCCTGTATATATATGGCCTTATCAAACTCATTAAAATTCATTACGTTGTACAGCCAACAGTATGTACCAACAGGCCATTTCCGAGTTCTCGAAAATGATGCATGAAGGCGAGGCTTCGTGCGAAATCACACTTTGACTTGTTCTGTTGTCACTCTTTTCTCCCTGACGTGTTCGAAGTTCAATCGTAAAAATAAACTTTTAAGCAACAGAAAAAGTCAAAGAAATATCAGTCGTTTCGAGCCACCAAGCGTGATTTCGCACGAAGCCTCGCCTTCGTGCATCATTTTCGAGAACTTGAAAGTGGCCTATTGGTACCAAGTGATGGTATCTTTATACCACGATAAAGACACCTGACCTTGTTGGTTATAGAACTCATTAATAGAACATCAGTGTTATATCAGTCAGTGATAAAACACTGATGTTTATTAACGAGTTCTATAACCAACAAGAATTCATGGCGATCTGGGTGGCTGAAGATGGAATTACTGGAATTGGAATTGCTTAGTAGGAGCCTATAGCAAGCACCCTGATGGACCTTCTGCTGGACCAAAGTGATATCACACGTTTTCCAAACATTGTTTTCCGTGTGGGATACAAAGAATAATATTTGTGACAATATACTACGCTATGCGCATGCTCCTTAGTCAAATGCGTTCGAAATCCAGGTAAAATTTAGATTTTATAGCTTATAAATAATATTATCTAGTAAATTTCTGCCAAAACGTTTTAGAAGTCATTTTTAAAAAAATGTTTAAGAAAGGAACTGAACTAATTTCAAAACGTTTGAAAAGGAACTAAAAATGTTTAAAATAGATGCTAGAATTTTTACTTCGAAACACTTTTTAAGCTACAAAAATTTTGAGGACATAATCTTCCTCAATGTCGCTGTTAAATTTTAGATCTTATTCTAAAATTCTAAAACTATATTTATTTTTTTAATGAAATTATAGAATACTTCTTAAACGCATTAATAAAAAATTGATAAGTAGTTTACAGAATTCGTGGACATTTTGTATCGGAGATATATACAGAATGCCCACTCATTCTGTATACATTACATAAAATTATAATTACTTTGTCCTGGATATTTCATTGATATTTATAACATAAACAGAACATTACATGGCTGCTTGGAGATAAAAATTTTATCTTCTCAAGTTAAATATCTCTCACTAGTTTGCTGCACTTCTCACTGATGAGATATTCATTTGTTAACACTTGAAGATAAAATTCATATCTCTGACATGCCCATTTAATTATCCTCTCTCTCTCTTTCTCTCTCTGAAATTAAAAAATAAAAACAAAAATACAAATAAAACTTTTGACTTACCAAGTAGAGCTCTCTCAAATTAGTAATATTCATTCCCAGGGTGTTCATTAGCTTGTTTCCTCGTAATTCAAGTACAGATAATTTGTTTAACTTTCCACTATCCAAACCAGTCACTTCCACAATCTGGTTAACTGAAATAAATGAATGTTAAAATAAATTACGGCTTGAACATACTTGAGCAGCAATTTAAAAAGCTCAGTAGTCTACTTACAGGATAAATTGAGATGTTCTAACAAGGGATGATTGATCCCTTCTGTATCCATGATCTTATTGGTAGCAAAACTTGCAATCTGTAGGTATGGCAGCTAAGAAAGAAACAAAGTGCTATCTTTAAAGTGGCTGACCCTTTTCAGTAGTTTCAATCAATAGGACATATGGTAGTAATCTTATGGCTAATGCAAGCTCAAATTGATACCCAATTAAATAGGTCAAACAATATTAAAGTTCATGCCTTTAGGATTTTTAATTTAACATTATATGTGATCAGCTTTATAAAAATTAAAATTTTTATAAAGCTGATCACATATAATGTTACCATGGTAACACCAAATCAGCTATGAAGGTCATTGCTTTCTTAAAAAATGAAAAACTCAAGTTTTCCTCAGTGAAATTTTAAAAAACTTTTCATAATGAAAGTCCATTACTTTATCTTTCATTTGAAACAATTAACTAAAAAAATCGGTAGAGTGCTTTGCCAGATTAAAAAAAAAAAAAAAAAAAGGGGAACCCCCCCCCCCCCCAGCATCAAATTTCTAAATATTTTGGCGAAAACTATTTAATTCTAATAAAAAAGTGTAATTATGAAGACATTTTACGATCTAGTTTTTCACTCCTTCTAGTCTTTTAGAAGAACATAAGGCATGCAGTAGATATTTTCATGATGTCATAATAAAAATTCTTCAAGTTCCAGTTCAATCTGTGCTTGCTTGTGCACAACTTTGCATGCATGCATCCAAAAACTATTTAGAGCCACCTTAACATTGCAGGGGGAAAAATGAAAAATAAATAATTATATAAAAATCAAAATAAATAAAATCAAAAATCACTAAGAAATGAAATAGACTTACATGTAGTGTGTGAGTTGTTATAGTTGACAGGATATGATAATATGGGATGGTTTAGACTGGGATAGGATATGATAATATGGGATGGTTTAGATTGGGATAGGATATGATAATATGGGATGGTTTAGATTGGGATAGGATGGGATAGGATATAAAGGTTATTACACAGAAAGTCAGGAGCGTCCAATGGTATCTGTTCAGAGAAAAAACTGTTCTAACATCATTTTTTACTGGTCAGATAATAATATTGGTATGCCTAATGTTGTTCAATGTTTTTGTTTCCTTCTTCTTTGTCCTGGGAGAATGTCGTTTAGTTTAGTTTTGGGATCATTTTGTAAGCATTTGCCACAGAGCTGTACGGAAATTGACTTACTTTTGCTGTTTGTTTGTTTGTTTTTTTTTTTTACGTAATGTGGACTTTCTTTTTTTGGTTATCTATATATAAAGTTGCTGGGAAATGTTTTTACGTTACGGAATTTTTTTTACATGACGTGAGCTCCTCTCTCTTGGTTAACGAGAATTTAGGTTGCTGGGAAATATTTTAACATGAATTCCCCTTTAATGGTTGACTACAAGGAAAATTGTTTCCTGGGAATGATTTTTCAGGACCAAAAAGTATCATGGCTGGCTGGGAAAATACTTATTTGCGTATCTGGCTTGTTGAATAGAACAGTTGATTTTCTTCCAGTAGGCCGTTGGACGCTCTTGATTCCAGAGTAGATGTGAATCACTTTTTGCCTCTCTGTTACATGTGGAGCAAGCTCTGATGAACTAGAAGGCTTGCCGCACAATTTCAAAACTGTACACCGTAAAAAACTGTTTCAGGCATTGTTGATTTGCTAAACTTAATTCATCAATAATTATTAGCTAGCACTCAGCACAAGTGGTGTAGTATCTGGTATGAGCCTAAGAGCAAGACCAAAGGTATACTTGGAGGGGAGGGGGTCAGAAAAAGTGTGCATGAAATGTAAATAGAAAAGAAATAAAATCATAGGCAAAAATGAGCTGTGATTGAGTTGCATTTTCTACAAAAAAATGCTACTTAGTAAACCTGAAAGACTGGTTTAATTAGCTCTGTTGCCATTGTAACAAGGGACTTCTCAAAATTATTCCTCACTGATTTGCAAACATTCAGGATGGGATGAAATAGTGGGGTAGGAATTTGGAAAATGGGATTGGAATCCCCTGAGTAATATTCCCCCTTCTTCCCCTCAAGTACATAGATTTAGAAGGCTTAAAACTATAATTCAATCTAGTATAGATAGAATCTCTATCACTACATACAGTGATGTGTAGGTAGGATCCAATGTTGTACCTCCAGTGTACCCAACACGTGTTCTATGGACACCCTTTTCTGCACCAAATCGGGCGTCCGGCCCCCAAAATCAGTTCGCTGCAAACGTTGCAACCTCTAGATTGGAAGCAACGCCAAAATTAACGTCTTCTTTTGGACTCATGGATGAAAACTGCTCGTGGGAGGGCTTGGAAATACTTAAAAATATCAATAAAGAGTAAAACAAAGTCTCCATTTTGGAAAAACCAAAGTACTGATGCAATAACCTAACGGAGGACTGGGCTCAAAATTACAAAATATTAGTATTAGGGGAGGAGAGGGTAATACCTCCTTTATATTAACCCAATAACTATTTATTCTAAAAAAGCAAAATTATTGTTGGCTAAAGCAAGAGAAATAACTTGTAGGTCTACTTTACAAATGGTATAGTGTTTGGTAGTGATAAGAAGGGTAATTAAATTGCTTATTTTACTATACGTACCCCTGTTGGTAATTTTTGCGCATATGGCCAGGCCGCATAGCTGCCAACTCAGTAAGAAAAAAACAAAGTCAACAAGAAAAGTTTCATTTCAAAATTTGATCAAATAATGGCTTTTATCTCAGATTTCCTGATCGCAGGGTGGGTATTTTTATTCATTAATGTTATTTTTGAATGATTTTACAATTATTTTGCTGTAGAAATACAGTTTATGCTTTGAAAAACATACCATAATTTTAAATGAAATTCAATGAATTCTTCTTTGGTTAAAACGTAATACTTTATCATTCTTAAAGATCGAACTTAATTTGACCATTAAATCAGAGGTAAAAAGGAACATAATTACACTGACGTGTAAAATTTGAGAGTAGAATAATTAAATCAAATTGAGTCTTTAACTATTGTTTTTTTTAAAGAGCTTGTCAACAAATTGCAACTGTATGACCAAAACATTGACATCTTATACGAAAAGAGGAAATACTCTAGACTAAAGGCCCTACTGCACTGTTCACTTTTCTCAGCAACTTATCCAAGGCTGCTCGAGACAAGTTGCTGGTGAATTGCATAGTGTAATGGATTATCTCACATAATTTTTTTGTTGCTCTTAGCGGTGCTCAAAGTGGAATTTGGTTCCTCTTTTTGCAACCAATTGCAGCAACTTGCAATGTTGTTTCACAGTGTATCACTACTCCCAGCAAAAACTTGTTACAAGCTGCTGATATCGCTTTGCAGTGTAAAACCTTACCTTGGCAACTGCAACACAGTGTGAAAAACTCACTGCATGATCAATGCCTTGCTACGACCATGATGTATTTTTAAAACTTTGATGTGCCTTGCTGTCCCCTTGACTACGTCATGACCACAAGCTTTTCAGTCTTACAAAATCTGCTCTATGCATATAGGTTTTACAGCCATAAAATGATTGAATGCGGTCATCAAGATTATGCAATTATTGGTTTTATATTAAATTAACATTTTTTTGATGTCATAGGACGTTATTATTAAATGCCTGTGCAGTGTTGAACTTCAAACTGTGAGTATACTCTTTATTTTAATTTTAATTTTTGTCAAATCCTAAAACAACCTCTTGGCTGATCTAAGTCGGGGCAGGGCTAACTCACATATTGAATTGGAATTTAGCAAGTTGGGTTTTGCGGAGGGAGGAAAACCAGAGTACAAGTAGGTGAAAAACCTCAAATCAAGGGAATCAAACCTAGAATCCAAGAGGTGATAGACAAATGTGTTACTGGTACACCACCTTTATTTCCCATTTTTATACTGATTAGCAAATCTAAACCACTGTTCATTTTCTTACTACATGAAGACTGAAGCATTCTTGAGCAGTAGAGCAGATATTGTTTGACTGCAAAAAGCTTGCTTCATGAACACAGTTGTGACATGGTCAAGTCACATCAAAATTCTAGAAAACATGGTCATGCACTTGTCACAGTCATACAAAATCTGCTCCAATAATTAACAATTACTCCATAGGAAGAAGAAATCCCCAACAGATTCATTTGGTGAAGAGGTACAGGAACCAACACTTGGTAAATAAACTGTCTTTTGTAGGAGAATGAATATTGACTTGAGCTAAACTTATAACTGTTATTGTTGAAGTGGGATGTTAAAGTTTCAGCCAAGTCTGCAGTCTAACTAGTCTTCTGTGGTTGGTCAAAAATGTGAAACTAACCATGATTAAAAATTTATTGAATCTGAAAGCTACAAATTCTATCATATTTAGTCACTGTTTTTAGGGTCATACTTCACCAATAACTGTTATAACAATCTCCCATTGAAAAACCTGATGGTGATTAACATGTATTTCCTATGCATATTCTATCTTTACAGGAGAAAAATTTAGAGAGTTTTTATTGAACTTGAGGTACTTCAGAGTATTCATAGGGATCTGGAATGTGGCAATGATGATTTGTATGATAATGTAAGTACCTTAACTAATTTAACTATTTCCTATCTTCTATCCCGTAACCTTTTTTTTAGACTTTTCACCTTCAGCTGACCATTTTTATCAGGGTTCCCAGTCATTTTGAAAAACTAAGTTCCCTGACTCTTCCCTGACTAAATAACAATTTTACTGACGATTTTGCACAAGAAAAACAAAAACAATTTATATGTTTTTTCCACAACAAATTTTTATATAATCACATAATAATTTTTTCAAGATGTCAATGGTTTATAATGCTTTTTCTATACAAACTTGAGGGTTTTTTTCTAAGGCATTTCATGTTTGATACCTTTATCCTTTAAAAATGTAACTATATTAACCACGTGACAGCTATTATTGGATAGCTGTGACCAAAATTCCCTGACTGTGTTTTTCCCTGACCCCTGGGAACCCTGTTTATCCAGTTACCTAATACCCTTTTGGGGTAGCAGTGAAGGATAAACCTTTCAAGGTACCCAGATCAGAATTTCCTAATATTGGTATTGCACTGTACGTACCAGTACCTTGGCTACTAACCTCAACAAGTCTTTTCATAACCTCTCCCCACCTATAAATATGTATACATTACATAGCTGTTTCAAAAAATCTTTACAGGGCAAACAGTGAATGGCAATTGCATGACCAAAATGAACTGTGGAGCATTAAGAATTTTTTGCAGACATATTCATTTCTTAAATAGTACATACCTAAACAATGCCTCCATCATTCAGTGAAGATCTTCACCAGGCATCATTTAGGTATTTAGAAATGAATATAAAGAAATTCTTATTGCTCCACAGTTTTTTTTTTTTTTTTTTTTTTGTCATACAATTGCCAATCTCTGATTGCTGTTCACCCTGTTAACCTTTTAATCTGTTCTTCAAATTTCTCCCTGTAAGTGTTGTGGTTAAGAAATCCTTAATAACTTGATTGTGTGACATGGTTTAACTTTTTGTTTTGCAGAATCTTTGGGTCATGATGTATATGTAGAGGGTATCAAGTGTCATCATCATCATTACCTTAATTTATATTCCTGTTTTGTATTTGGCAAACTTCATCAATTTTGACCCAGAACCTTGACAGTGAAACACCATGGGAGTTAAATTTAATTTTCAAGCTAGAGGACTTGATATTAATGCTAGACTTTTGACTTAAGGTATTTTCCCAGCCACAGTTTGAAGCTTGCTGATCCAAACAGAAAGAAAAATGCTTAAAATATATATATTATATTTAAAAGGTGGCATAAATTTTACCAGAAGATAGTCCTATATTGTACTGTATATAATTTTAATTCCAAAACTACCCATATCTCCTTCTCACAAGGGCAGATGTTAAATAGGAATAAATGGTTTTAGATAAAGTAGTATGATAGAGGGTTCCCTATAATAGAACTAAATTGGTGTGTACACTATGCTTTTAAGTGTGGCAACAGTCATTTGAAAAAGTGATTTCGAGGTCTGCAAAGATTTTTCTTAGCTTTTATAGCACAAGCTTAGTAAAAAAAAAAAATTAACTTTCCTCCGTTCTCCAGATCGCATAAACATCATTTCAGTAGTCGAGGGTGGGTTCCCTGTGGGTTCAATTACTGACTTTAACGCTAAATTTCCCGAGGGATCACCGCTTACACCACTAACACCCTATTGTTATACTTTATTGTAATAAAGTTTACGGTTGTCCTTTGACTAAAGTTATTTTCTGTATTTCAACGTGCGCGTGTTTGGTCTGAGATTCAGGCCTGTTTACTGCGAGAAAACAACAAGGTGACACATGAACCGCAAGTATATGGTTTAGAGGACGTTTTCTGGGTCTATAAGTAAGTGAAAAATGTCCTCTTATAGCCAATTTAATGCCCGTGAATTGTGACTAAAAGTAATCAATCTTAGAATCACTACGAGTTAAATTAATTGTTTATAAGTGAAATGCAAAATTTCGGTTGTAATCAAATATCTCGAACAAACAATATTTAAGATTTCGGTTTTAGACTTCTTGGTTGCAAGTCTGCAACAATTTTGTTGGAATAAGGGAAACACTAATTGTAGTAAAGGTTCTGTTGACGCGGCCCGTTGCTAAGCACCTTGGCTTAAACCAGACTGATTCGAAAACATTTGCTATCATCTTACTACGTTATCAGAATTCATCTGTCTAGCTCAGGATCGCCTTTGAACATTTTTGTCATAAATGACATCGCATTTTATTGCAGAAATGAGTTTAGCATTAAAAAAATATATTCTCGTGAATCTTTAATTGATTAATAAAAGTTTGGAGTTTCTTGAAGATGTCGTGATTCTAGCCATGAACACGGATGCTTGTAACACAAGCGCGGGAAAATCTTTAATTGTTTTTACATTTGCGTCATTTTGACCGACTTAAGCTACTTTTTGTTGGCATATTGTCTTGAATCTGTTTGCAAAATCAAGGCTTGTACGTGTGAAGTAAAATGGGGTGTCGTAAGCGCCATTAACACGGGCAAAAGTTGTCCCGGGTACAAGGGGATACCCTCTTCCCTAATCACCACTTAGTAAATCCATGTCGAGCTTTTACATGACAGTATTTTACTTTGTCTCGGCTAGAAGGGTCACCGTACTGGTAGGGACAAAATCTGCGCAACAGATGGCGACCCTGGTACCCGGGATAACTTTCCCCATGTAAACGCTTCAGATCGCCTAACGAGGATACTCTTTTCTTTGAGCCGCGCACATCTCTGTTCTAGTCCCTATGAAAATCCGACCGGGAGTCGACCAACCCGGAGACAAGACAAGACAATTTTTTCGCATATGAACGCTCGGTACAGTTGACTCGGGTTGGAGGGTGTTGCAAGTGACCGGGATAACTATTCCCCATCTCCTTAAAAGGAACATTAATGATCCAAAATAATTCTATTTCAGTTTCATCTTGGTCAAGAAAGAACTTCAGTCATGTTACGATACAAACAGCAAACGCGCCGAGATCACGTGGTTAGTCTCCTACCACCCATCTCTGTCATCAAAAACAAGGAATATTCTCTACAAGAAAGGATCTATGCCGATTCTCCACCTCCCATGACGTACCCCGGCAGCTTTCCCGCCAAAGTCCTCCGCCACCTCGATAAAAGTACCTTCTATTCTACGCCAACCAAAGGAGAAACAATGTTAGCGAAGAAGTCGATGCATGACGAAGGAACAACCAAGGATGAGAACAGCGATAAATACTTGACTCACTCGATGGATAAAAAAAGCCATAGTCATAGCGATTATAAGAAAAATAAGACTATCAAAATTAAGACAAAAATCAAAAAAGCTTCTCACAAAAATTCCGATGGATTGGCCGTGGGAAGCGACAGGCTTTGCACCATCGCGCCTGGACTCAGAGAAGCAGAATTAGGAAAAGAAGCGTTAGAGACGGGGAATCTAACTGCCCCTGTTACCCCGCAATTAAATGCGCCTCAAAATCAAACAAGACGACCCTCGGGAGGAACCTTGAGGAGCGGTACCCCAACACGAGCCATGACTCCCAGGAAACTCCCTTCTCCAGACATTAAAATTTTAGAACAGGACGCGGAAGTAGTGCTTGAGCTTCGAGGAGACAGTATTTATCATACGGACTTCCGGGCCGACACTAGACCAAACTCACGCATCAACACACAATCCGGCTGGCAGCCGAAGGCATCAGCCGCACGCAGGGATAAACCTAAAATAAGATCAGCTATAAGAGAGGTTCCAAGTCCACAAAACAGACCTGAAAAGGCACCGATGGAACCTCAAAAGTTTGAAATACGTGCAGTTGGATTCTCAATGACAGTTCATAACAAAAAGGAATCGAGCTTCAACAGCTCAAGGATGAAGGAAGGGAGGAACGAGTCTTCAAAAGATAGTGGAATTATCAAGGACAATACTATTAAGATACCAAGCGTTTATGAAGGAGATGGCACAATCTCAAGTTTATCAGTTGTCATGGAAGCAGATGACGTCAATGGTCCAGAAAGCACATCTACTGCCGCAAAGGAACCAACACAAAAAGAAATGAATAATTTAAATGAGAATGAAAACACAGCAAGTGAGATAATGAGAAAAGAAATAAATGACACAACAGAAAATGTATCACATAAAAACACAGAATACGAGTCGAGTGAAAAAACTGAAAATAATGAAAGTGTCAAAATATTAGATACAAAGGAACCAGAAAATGAAAATGGAGATCAAGTGAATGAAACTACAATGGAAAATATGTCTGAAATCATGAAAGAGAAGAAAGAGAAAAAGAATTTACACAAAAAAGGGCGCAGAAACTCAAAAATAAAATGTCATAAAAAGTAATTACATGTAAAACGATTTGGATTTCAAAAATTCTGAAACAGTAATGTACAGCACAAGAAATTTTCTTTTCAACACCTAAACATTAATTTATGAATCAAATGCTTTGATAAATGCTAAAAATAAATAAATACATAATATAAAGAACTCCATGAAGTAGTTTTTCCTTTTTGATTATTTTTGTCCCATTCTCCTGTGAGCTTTCTTTTACATTATTTTAATTCATCTGAGAAATCTTTTCTATTAAACCCAGTGAGATTACTCCAACATTTATGTCAGCATTGATATCCCCTCTGCAATCCCACCCCACCCCTAAAAGACAGCAATATCTTCTGGGGGGAGGGGTGGGGAAGCACACTTGTAAAAATCAACATGCCTTATATATGCCTTCATGATTTCTTTTTAATCAAGTTCGTCCATGATCTTTGATCAAAGTCACCATCATCATCTTCAATCTGGTAGATTTTCTTGGGTTTTTCAGGCTTGAGTCGGCGCAGTCTTTCTTTTCTTTCCTCCTCTGTGAGTGTCGATGGATCAACAGGAAGGCGAACCAATTTCAGTGGTTCATGATATCGTATTGTGTATGAAGAACCATCTGACTGGACAAGACTTACTTTGTACATTCTGGGATATGTGGACTTTTTGAGCCTGGTTATAGAGGCATTACAGCTTCTGCAGATAGGAAAATTTCATTTCAGTAATTGGGTGATTTCATTCCAATTGGCCGGAGAAAATTAGCTGTTTGATAATGAGAATGAGAACTTGGGCTAGACTATGCATAGACTAGAGACTGGATTTAGTGAGAGAGTATGGGGGTGTACAATCCCCCCTACCCCCACCCCCCAAGGACAGGAAATTACCCTTTCAGACTCATATTATGTGCGCCTTTCACTTGTTTACTTGCAAATGCTACAAATCCTATGGATGCACCCTTCCCTAGAAAAAGTCCTAGATCTGCCTCTGATATGGTTTACCTTTGATGTCTTGAAGAAGTAGTGGAAAAATTCTGTAATGGAAAAAAAAATGAATGTAATGTAGTAAATACTTGAAATCTCCTTTGGAGTATCGTAAATGGGTAACTTTAACCCTATCAGGGCCTCAAAATAACCTTTGTTTATGCAATCAACATTAACCCTAGCCCTCAGTGCAATGCATCATGGGATACTTAGGGTAAAAAGGAATGAAACTTTACTGATTTTAATACCATGCTGGACCTTATGCATGATTTAAGTAATTCTTGTTAATTCTTGGGGTTACTCCGATCCATAGGCAAAAAGGTCTCTAAAACAAAAAATGTAGAATATCTCATGTGCTCTCTTGAATGAACTTGAGCAAAATTTACATTAAAATATTTACTTGCTAGTTTGAAAGCAATAGCTCGCACTCAGAAAAGCACGCATATTAGCTAAACACAATCAAAATACTTACATAATTTGCCTGATTAAAGGAGAGAGGGTATCTAACAAACAAACATTGAAGGAATCTACTTCTTTGAAGAAGTGGTTCTAATCTAAGAAAATACGCAAAATTTAAACAATGTTTATGTTAAAACAATTGAAACGCAAAATTTATTTATGCGTCAAAAGGTAAGTTAAATCATTGGACACAAATATACAGACAATTTAGAAGAAATTTCAAGAAACGCTCACCTTGCAGTCATGACAGCAGCCATTTTGAATATGATTATAAATGTGCATCCACTGGCTGTGTATCGCTGATTCACCACAGAAAGCCCAAACCATCAGTACACTCAACCTGACCAAAAAAGCAAAAATAATGTCTGATCTCTTTTTGTCATTCATTTAAACAATGCTTTACATCTCGGTTACTTTTTGCCCTTCTTTATTGAAGTTATTGGTTCTATTTTATTTTTAATTAAAGAACTGTAGTTTAGCTATTGTTTGGGGTCCCTGTGGTATTCGGATGTCAACAGTATGATGCACACAAGTCTCGTGACATTATTAACAGAAAACATGTGAGAAAGGCATGAATAACTCTACAAAACGACTCCTAGTAGTCAGATTTTATAATCCTTTGTCCAGAAGAGAGATCGATCATTCTCGGACAAGGATTATTGATCATAAACTCGGTTTTCAAGACGCTAGAGAAGAATATCTTTGAAGAAATCAAGTTAAAGTTGTGTTATCAAAAGTTTTAACTTTTACGTCATTTTAACCCGGCTTGAAACATGCCTTTGGTTCTACGAATTTCCCTTGTTCTTATATTTAGTTCAATAGTATGTGAAGGTAAGAAGATTAAGACTTATTTAATTGTTTACTTTTCAGTTTCACATATTTTCCATAATTTATGATGTTTTGTGGTTTCTGACTTACCAAAACTTTTAACATTGACGTTCATTTTGGTGTAAGCTTAAGTTATATATTTGCATAATGACTTATTGGATTATGTGATAATTGACTAAATTATTGAATGGATGAATAATCAATAGACTGGATAAATTTGACTGACTGACTGATCAACTGATGAACTGACTGACCGACTGACCAACCAACCGACCGACTGACCAACTGATTGACTGACTGACCAACTAACTGGTCAACTGGCCGACAGACTGACTGACTGACCGACTGACTGACCAACTGACCTACTGACTGACTGACTGACTAACCAACTGACTGACTGACCAACCAACCGACCAACCAACTGACTGATTGACCAACTGACCAACTGACTGGTCAACTGACCGACTGACTGACCAACTGACCAACCAACTGTATGACCAACTAACTGACTGAATGATGGAATGACTGACTGACTGACCAACTGACTGAATGACTAAATGAATGGATAAATGAATGAATGATGGTCATTAACTGACAAAATGATTTACAGATTGTATTTTTATTCATTAAAGGAAACAAAGTCATTGAACTTCTGACAGACACAAGTGGTGATATTCATGTTGAGAAGGGACATCCAGGTCACTTTGGGGTATATGCCAAGTATGTCAAACTTGAACATAACAGAATCATAAAATATTGTAAGAAATTAGATTATTTATAGAATACTTTGTAATTGTTAATGATTCTTTCTACCTGATGTAGTCATCCAGTTGAATACTTGGATTTGAGGGCTAATTTTTCCTGTGACAAATCAGACATCGTTAGACTTTCTGAGGAGCAAGTAAGTATTGCTGCATGCAGTGACAATGACATAGCTTTATAGATGCCTGTCATATTATTCTTCAGGAATCTACAAATTTGTAGAGGCTGAAGTTTTGAAGCTTCTATAAAATGAAGTTTGCATAGTGTTACATACATTAAATATATCTCAATCTGTAAACATTTCAGGTAAAAATATCTTCAGACAACAAAGAATATCCATGTTATGTGAACTTTCATGGACTTAAAGTTGGCAAGGCAACCATAACAGTAAAAAATGTGACATTTTTAAATGAAAGTCAGTCAAAAACTTTAATAAAGTAAGTATAAATTGCAGTCTGCATGATATGCCAATAATTGGCAAGGCTGTTTTTAATACCAGCCGGTAGTCAGTCAATTGATTTGAATTGTTTTACTTCAGATATGATGACATTAAAGTAGTTGTTAGAGTTGTACATTTTCCTCCCTTAATCATCATCAATGCTGTCATTGGCTGGATCTACTTTGTGGCTTGGTCAGTTTCCTTTTACCCACAGGCAAGTTTTTAAGATGAGCATGTATAGTTAAATGACAGCATCATTGTATAAAATTGCACTACAATAATAATATTATTAACAAGAAATCTCCCTTATCTTTATAGGTGTACTTGAATTGGAAGCGAAAAAGGTAGAAGTGTATGATTAATAAAATTAAATATATTTGGGAATTGATCACAATGAGAAAATGTGAAATCATTTTAAACTTGTGTATCAATCATCTGTAACTTTTAATTTATTGATTACAGTGTGATTGGCCTTAATTTTGATTTCCTGGCATATAATATAACTGGCTTCCTTGCATATGGTCTTTTTAATGTTGGAATGTACTGGATACCAGTTGTGCAGGTAATTAAGAACATAGTACTACTGATTACTTGATTGTCATTCAAAATTCTGTTAAATTCAGTTAATAGGTGGCATATGCTATTATTGCACTGCCAGCTTCAACCACTTTGAGTCCAATGTGTCAGGTTACTGGTTTGAACTCCATGGATGCCATATGAGTGGTGTTTGTTTGATGTAAATGTTCTCTCCCTTGCCATGATTTTCCTTCCTCTGTAAAATTCAACATGTGAGTTGAGAGTTGTGAGCTGTAAATAGTGGTACCACTATGGAAGAGCCCCTCATGGCGAGTGATGATTGTAAATATGCATTTTCTAAATTAATATGTGTTTTTATCTAAAATAAGCATCAGTATGAGGAACAGCATCCTGGTGGAATCAACCCTGTGCAGCTCAATGATGTTGTCTTTACTTTACATGCTATCTTTGTCACCTTGTTGACAATCTTCCAGTGTCTTATATATGATGTAAGTATATTCAGACAGCAAAATATTTCAAAATTTGGTGATCCCACAGACACTCTGATTGGTTAATAGTTGCAATATATCCTCCTAAACTGGCCTAATAAGCCATTCTGTGGGACTGCACAAATGTGGTTTTAACCATGTACAACCAATGGACATACCCTGCAAGCTTTTCATCATCATACAAAATCTACTCTATTTAAAAGTAGTAAATTTATGCTACATTTTTTTCTCTTCAGCGTGGTGATCAAAGGGTGTCTCACGTATGCAAGGCACTGGTTGGTGGTTCATTGCTGTTTGCTGCCATTGCTCTGGTGGTAACTCTATGTAATAAAATAACCTGGTTAACCTACCTGTATTACTTCTCTTATATAAAGATTGGAGTAACACTTATCAAGTATATACCACAGGTAAAAACAAAGCACCATTTCACATTCAACTGTTAATTTGTTGAGTGCATGCAGCATGGTACTGGAACACACATTAATTTTTGTGGATAGGGGCACCTAGTTATTGATTTACAGACTCCTAGCTATGTGAGGAGTTGACAGTTAGAAGCTCATAGATCTCACATAAGTGTAACAGGGATGGTCAAGTCATAGTAAGGGATGGGATTATGCACCATTAAACTTCTGAGAGACCCTTTTGACAAAGCACCTTTTATACCTTTTCAAGAAGAACAAAATTTCTCCAGACAAAAGACAAAGGTTCAAAAGAGGAATAAAAGAAGTGATTTTCTTTTATATACTTTCAATTTATTGCAGGCGCTAATGAACTATCGTCGTCAAAGTACTGTGGGCTGGAGTATCGGCAATGTTTTACTTGATTTTACTGGAGGATCATTTAGTATTTTACAGATGTTTTTATTAGCATACAACAATGGTAAATATTCCTGTTAGATATATGTAATAATACTTTAACTCTTAGCATATTATTTTGATGACCTTCAATTAGCAGCGGCAAGAGGGGGAAGGTATTAAGGGACATTAGAAATGGAACATTCCTTTGTGAGCCACTCTAAATCAGACTATTTTTTTAATTGAAAAATTCCTTTTATACTGATAACATCCACATTTTTCTTTTTAGATGACTGGAAATCTATCTTTGGTGATTTTACAAAGTTTGGCCTTGGAGCAATCTCCATCATGTTTGACATGTTGTTTGTCGTACAACATTATTGTCTGTATAATTCATCCAAAGAAGGCTACAGTCCTATTAAGGGTCGGCATGAGGTCACAGTGCCTGAAGAAAGCCTCAACAGACCAGTCGAAAGATCCCATGAGCCTTTACTTAATGGGAAGCATGTACTTGTATGATGAAAGGGAATGTAGGGTCCTGTTATCTATTAGGGCAGGGGGTTGAAGGTAGCAATATCACTTTGTTTACCTTTACAATATCAACTTACCTACACTGAAAAACCCATCCAAGATTAATCCTAAAACAATGTAATCCCTCCCTCCTCAAGTTTGCCTACCCCTCCCTTAGTTACCCCCCTACATGCCATAAGAAATGAAAGGCCTTTTAGCCAATCCTGCATTCAATAAATAGAAAGAAATTTTAACAGCAATTTGATCTTGCTTTACACAGTGGTAACAACAGCTGTTCCAAGATCAAGTTTTCCCCAAAACAATTTTAAGCGCACAAAATAAAATGGATACATTGCACCTAAGTTCTAATGCAATGTCTCCTTGATCGTCAATTTACTCAACTCATATTGACACAAATATTTGCTACTGGTAATTCTGTTTCATTCAACAAAAAATTCTCTGGGCATTCTCATTGCTCATAACAGAGTTGATGGCTAGGAAATTAAAAAAGATAAAGTTATACCCATAATTTTGTCAATATACAATAATTTAAATATTGCTGTGAAACAAGAATAACAGCAGATACTGGAAGTATGAAAAATGAACCTTGAAAATAAAAATGTTCCTGGTGAATAAAATATGTGGTGATAACTCATTCATAATATTAATTTAATAATTATTTTAATTTATTACAGAAGCTTTAGGGATGAGAGGCTGACAGCCACACAATGCCAAATAAATAGATTTAATTTTGAAACTCTGGTGGTGTTACAAAGATTTCTAAAACTCAGGAGGGTTGTATAAGCAGCACAATGCAATATTATTCTACCAGGTCAGCCGTCAGTTATGCCCTTTGGTCAGCCCAGAGGTTGTTTCAGGGTTTGATACTGAATCAATGATACTTTGTGATATGATTTCACTCTGGCCAAATTTCTTGTAACAGACTAAAATTTATATAACATTAAAATGCACTCACTCATGACATGTTAAGTTCAAAGACAGTTCTCTATATATCCACAAGTCGATTAATTATTCTGACTTTTATCAACATTATAGATACTTTTATCAGTTGCCATGACAACACGTGATATAGCATAAATTAACAGTCTATATTTTAAATAATTTGTTTTGTGGGTTTCGAAAGTAAAATCTAGACCTTTCATACTGCAAATGAACCTCTTTTCTTTGGTCCAGCTTTGATTTTAAGCCACTTCATAACTTCATCGATTCCTTGGCCCGTGCGAAAGCTCGTTTCAATGATTGTGATATCATGTTTGGCGCACAAAATTATATCATTAAGTCGCAGGATAGCCAACAGTTCCGCCATTGGCATACAGCTTGGACTGTCTACTTTATTAAATATCAATGCCACAGGCATATGGAGCGTCTGCTTGGATGAAAGAACGTCGAGCAGTTGAATACAAGAAGATGATACCTTAGTCCTGTTCGCGGTGTCGATAACAAAAACAAGCAGACTTGCATCTTTGTAATAGTTGGACCAAATTGGACCCATGACTCCTCCAAGTTCCCTGAACGTGTATTTCTTCCTGTATAAGTTAATAGTAACGAGATTTACTCCCACAGTTGGGATTGTCGGAGGTGCTTCTCCCAAATCGTGTTGTCTCTGAGCTTGAGGTAAATTCATTTGAGAAGAAATCGTTTGCAGGCGTTTTAGCATCAAAGTCTTTCCCGCTCCTTCAGGTCCGAGTACAAGGAGATGAGATTCTTCCATTCTTCGGTATCTTTAAGTGCGAATATTTTCCTGAAAGACTAAGTTTGTTCTTTTTTAGCGGAATTGAAATGAAAAACAACAACAGCTGCTGACAGCCATATTGAATCCGATTATCTATTCGGTACCTATTCGTTAGGCTTCGTCATTACCGACAAGAAGCCGAATGTAATTCGGAGGGATTTGTTAGGGATCATTTAGTCGACGAGGGAATATCGATCTTGTTGATATAGAACGTAATGGCGGATACACTAGATGGAGTTGATTTTCCTCCGTCTTCAGACGATCAGAGGGAAATTCCTAGCGAATCTCAAAATGAATCCTTCAATCAGGTAAACGCGCAACTAAATGCTACGCCCATTTTGTATCTGCCCACAAATGAACTTTTCCTAGTCTAGCTGTCTATTTTCTATACAATAAGATGTCGAAGCGTCATTCTGTAAGCTTATTTCTAAATTTTTGGTCAATTTTCTTTGAATTTAAAACAATTATTTCTGTCTTTAAACAGGCTAGTTTTAAAACTAGGAACACCTTGATTGTTTATAGTCTGTAAACTAATTTATAATTTGATAGGGAAGTTTTTAAATTTTCTAAGTTAACGAAGCCAAATCTCGAACTAGAAAGCTTAAGCTTATATTGAAATTTGTATTAGCCACGTACTAGAAAGAATTCATAAAACTTAAGCTTAAGTTTAATGGAATTTGAATCCGATAAATATATGTTACACTTAAGATTTCTATCGCTTGGTTAGTAATCTGTTCATATTTATTTTATTAATTTATAACCAAAATATTAGTATACAAGTATGTTGTGGTATTTCACAGAAAAATAAAGATTCATATCATCATTCTTGAAAAAACAGCTTTTTTCTATTATTGATAGCCATACAAATTTCCCTGTCATTTTTTCATCAAATAAAAAAAGCAAAAAGAACTCCTTGATAAAAGAATAAAATTTATTTTTGACTATGTTATCAGGTATCTTCCATATTAATTCACAATGCCAGAGTCGTTAAAAGGTTTCATTTCTCAATGTTTTGTTTTATAATAATGCACGATGCTAAACCAATCAAATTGTTTTTGTAACAATAGGAAGAACCGGGAATCAGCCATTCAGGTTCTGAAAGGGAAACAAACTTTAATTTTAATGAGCAGTCATCATCATTGATGTCATCACTTAAAGTCCACGATGATGATGATGAAGGTGGTCATGATGTGAAGGATCTATATGTTACTGTAACTGATCCTGAAAAACATGTAGAAGGCTATGTCAGCTATAACGTCAACACTAAGGTATGTAATACCATGTACAATGTACTCAAGTACTCTAGTGTAGTAGTTGATGATTTATCTTCTGGCTGATCAGTATTTGCACTTTATTAAGTAACTTATCAGCTGATCAGTAAAGTGTCACTGTTTGCCCAGGTAGCTTATGTACTTAGTCTTAAGAAAGGAAGACTGCTGCTATACTTTTGTTGTTGCTATTGTTATATTGTTGTGGCTGCTGATGTTGCTATCATTATTGTGGAATGAAATTCAATTGTATCCTTAGCAAAATTTACTAGCATCTAACATATGGTTAAGTGTTTTGCAATGGTGGCAACAATATACAAGTGTTACAGGGCTTTTGCTTGTTCATTTGTTCTCCTAGACAACCAGAGGTCAGTTTGATCATCCAGAATATAATGTCAGAAGAAGATATCAAGATTTCTTATGGTTGCGGCAGAGATTGCTTGAAAGCTACCCAACACATATCATCCCTGTATGTTATGTTATCCATTATACTACATTAGTCCTATAATATGCCTTACTTAAAGTATTATTATATTGTTTGATAGTTAGATGAATTTTTCTGTTTGATTATGGCATAAATGATTTTTGCACTATCTTTTTAACTCCATTAAAAGTAGTCTCATTCTGAGATTTTGGATGTAATTTACACTTTATTTTCTTTTGCAGCCACTACCTGAAAAGCACTCCTTTACAAAGCACTTTGATAGGTTTTCTCAGGAGTTTCTTAAGGCAAGAGAAAATTCCCTGAACAAGTTTATGCAGCGCATTGCAGATCACCCAGTTATGTCATTTAATGACAATCTACATGTGTTTCTAACTGCCAAATCATGGGTAAGAAAAAAATAGTAATATATACTGCATGCTCAGTAACTCATCATTTAAAGTAAAGTTATAATGAGCAAGAGTTTGTGACTGCTGAGGTAATGAGCATGTGGCAACAATATGACTATGTCTTGTCAACCACCAAAGGCCTTTTATGAGTAGGAAAGGTGATGCATTGTAGTCTAGCTTGGGTACAAACATCTGTTGTTCATCATGCCTTATATAGTGTTGTTTGTACCCAAGCTAGACCACAATGCACCTTGTTTGTTGATCTCAGAAAAGGCTTATCAGAGGTGAGTGGGTCAAGAAATGAGATACTCCTCTGGAGTTCTGTTGAAGTGGCTAAGAGTGAATAAGATGAATGCATTTCTATCCAGGGATGCAAAGCATCATCCCTGCAAATAACATGCATTTTTCACAGGAAATAATGTGAAGGATTTATGCAACTTCTGTTCTGAGTTAATTAATTATGCAGTGAGAATGGGAAAAAGGAATCAAAGAGAAAAGTAATGCACAAAGTCTAACCAAGATAATTTTTTTTTTTCCACAGGAGCTTACATCCATTAAGAAGTCAGGACCAGGATTAATGTCTCGTATGAGTGACTCCATGCGCAATATGGCATCATCGTGGATGTTGAAATCAAGAGATCAAGAATTTCAAGAGATGACAGACTATACCAAGACATTCAGAGAAAAGATGATCACCATGGAAACCATTACAGATAAAATTGCCAAAGACAGATTTGGTAATTGTGAAATTTGATTTAGATCATAAATTTACTAGAAAATATTGTAATTGTGTTAGACATCTGTATAGCTATGACGTCAATGTAGCATTTCCTCTGACTACTGTAATATTCAAAGTCTTGCACATCTTCACACCATCACAGATGCATATTTTTATATTTTTTTGACTCAATTCTCAGACCTACTTGAAGACATCACAGAATTCATTCCAATATTTCGTCTGTGGTCCAACTCTGAGACCAAGCTGGCCGATCCTCTGACAGCCATGGCTGATTCTCTAGACAAGAATTCTTCTGCTCTTAAAAAGTTGGTATGTTAAATTAATCTTGCACTAGGAGAAAACATATAGCTTCACCTATTTTTGTACCTAGTTTCACAACATCTACTTCACTAGTGGCACATTATTAGATAGATCATTGAATTTCTTAGATATACACTAGTAATATATTTATATTTTTTCTTGTCAAATTCAGCTCAGAGTTCAAGACTCTAGATTTATGGAGCCTCTAAGAGAGTATGTGCTATATACAGATGCCATCAAGGTAGTGTTACATGTATTATCAATTGATTTAATGGTATTTTTGGGGAGGAAAGGGAAGACCTAATTGCTTTTTAATTTTAATAATTGTTTTTATTTTATTTTATTTTTTTAATATACAGAGTGCTTTGAAGAGTCGTGACACTATTCAAATGGAGTATGAAGTAACCCTTGAAGAACTGAACAGAAAAAAAGCCGAAAGGGAAGAGGTACAGAACTGTATAGTATGTTATAGTATAAATTTCCCAAAGAGCAAATTAAAATTGCTCAAATGAAAGCAATAATATGATATTGATCACAGCTATATTTCTTTACAGCTTGAAAAACCTGGTGGTGGAGGAAGTGGAGCTGGAAGATTTAGTTCATTTTTTGGGAAAGATACAGAACAGGCTAGACAAGAACGAAAAGACAAGCTGGATGCAAGTATAGAGGAGGTAAGTTTGTTTGTTTAGTCCCTTTGTAGGATGAGTTAGATGATGACATACTGACCTTAAGTAATAATGTATGATGGTTTGTCTTTATGTTTAAAAGCTTTCAAAGCTGGTTGAGACAGGCCATGACAAAATGGAGTGTGCAAATGTTGACCTAAAGGCTGACATTGAGAGATGGCATAAACACAAGAGACAAGATTTTAGAGAACTCTTTACAGAATATTCTGAAAGACACATAGTCTTTCATACAGAGGTGAGTTTTGGAATTTTATGCATGGTATGCAACTAGCTATGGATCTCAAGGGAAGGTGCATTGATCTTTAAAGAGCTTTGAAGTTTCCAGGTCCACTTACTCACAAAATCTACTAAAATAACGCACAAAAAATGATTTTTCTCCAACCACATCAGTCAGAATTGTGTACAACAATTCCTGCTGTGAAAAAGGGAAGAAAATGTTCACAGAAATGCTTAGAAGTTGCTTTCTAATACAAGTGCACACTCAACCCCAGACCTCTGTCATTCTTGACAAACTGCCAGAGACTCTGGAAAACCCTACATTTTTAAGAGCTGTGATTGTTTAGAATATTTCACGCAATAATTTGTCAAAAACATGCACTAGCAATAACAAGAGCCTTGGAATAAAGGATATCAATTACCTTGAGAGTCTATGAAATGGTAGTGTAGCTGTAAAGCAATAAAAACGGCTTTTTCAGTAGCGAAATGAAAAACCGTTGATTTAGGGAGAGCACACCCTAACTATAATTCAAATTCGAGCATGCACATTACATAGCAGACAGCCAGAATTGTGGATGCCACACACTAGGGTTTCCCTCCGTGTCTCTGGCAGTTTGTTATGAGCATGTACAGTAAGAAGAACAGGGCTATGGGCAGGCCTCTTTCAGATCCTTTTCCATCAGGCTTGGCATTATAGGCTCAACTATCTATTTAGACAAAATCAATTACCATGACCTAACATCTATTTCACCCTGGCCTGCTCCCAGTCTGACCTTGTAGCTCAGCTGGTAGAGCATCGGTAGTACAAATCTGAAGGTCGTGGGTTTGAATCCCAGCAAGGTCAGAAATTAATTTTTCCGAATTTATTTCCAAGGGTCTTTCACCCGGAATAACCTCCTTTCTAAGCACTATAACTTTCCATTATTTCTTGTTTATCTATTTAGACACTTTATTTCTTTATTATCTAGTGTTTACAGGCATGGCAAGATGTGCTCCAGTTGCTTGTAGGTACGGAGTCCGAAGAGTTGGAGGAACTTCATCAGGATAAACTTCAATAGATATTTTATTAACAATTGTCAAAATTACTAAGTTGCCTGTGCATAAGGTCACTGAAAAATTAAACCAAACAATCAATTCTGTTTTTACTTTAACAATGTCATCTAAGTGTGATGGCACTTTTTAACACATAAAACAGTCATCAGTCTAATAGAATTAGTAGACACTAATTCTATTGTGTTCTTTTGTGTTTAACAATTAGTTACTGTTTCATGCAATGGGAGAACCTACATAACACTCAGTTGATGTAATATATTCATAAAATCTATTGTTGTCTATTGTCGTTCTATCTATTGTATTTTCGTGAATATATTAAATCAACTGCTTGCTATGTAGAGTCTCCCTTCATGCCATCACTCTATTCAGGTACAGAAAAAATAGCTTCCAACAAGAAATTCTGTTTTTCTTGATGTTGAATTAAGCACCATCACTACATCAGAACCAATGAATTCTAACCTTGTGATGTTTGGTGGAGAATTTTAACAAAATAGCTGTCATGACTTTGTCATCAAAGAACACTGTACTCACTAACTTAGATCAATATGGAAAAAAATATAAATAAAATCAAATGATAATGAAACTATAAAAAATAAAAACGAAAACTAAAAACACCAAAGACTTGTAATTTTAGATAATGCATTATTTAAATTAGTCACAAGGTGTCTGTTTGATATTGGCCTTTACTCTAGACCAGAAAAGGTGCTAATTTGCCTATTCTGAAGTTCAAAGAAAGAGCGTGCACAAACTCTATCTGGTCCTCCAATCAATCCCAGAATTCAATGCAAGATGGCGGCACTTTTTGATCTTGTCACCAAATTCACCCCCACAATAGCTGTTATTACGGTTGCATGCAAATGAGATGCTAATGACCCGTTAAGCATTGTATCGACCCAATAGCCTCGCT
>WUAP02168451.1:0-24017 GCA_015163945.2 Stichodactyla helianthus | reverse complement strand
GCCGAAGCATCAGGGGAGAGGCTGGCCGGCCCCCAGACCACATACGACCAACCCCTTGCTCTAACCACGGTTCACATCGATTTGAAAAAGCAAAATAACCTAGTCTATCTGGTGTATTGTTTTGGCATACATTGTCATGGTAATTCTTCGAAAGCGATAGACGAGTGCTCTAATGCGCTGTGCTTTCAAGAGAGTGAGTCAAGCCCGATTGGGCTGGGTTAGTACTCGGATGGGTGACTACTGATAGCTACTTGGTGAATTCAGAGCATTACTTTTTTCTTCGATTTTATCTTTCACTGTTTTCGAAAAAATATAAGAAGAGGAAGTCTGCTGCTGTTTTCCTGAGCATCTAAATTCGAACACCTATACAACGTCTATATTCCTTATTTTCCCTAGTAATTCCTGTCCCTCGAAACAATCCAATAAAAGCTTTGCAAACTCGACTAGAAGCTAGTCCTCCGCTCGATTCCGAAAAGGTGAATTGTGTTTAGCTAGGAGATGGGTGTCTATTTTCTATATAAGAGAAACAAAAATGTACCCCTCCCTCCCCCAAAAAAATCAAGTCTAAATAAACTTAAATATACATTCAACCCAGCTCCTCCCCCAAGAATAATTATGTTGCATGAAAACATAAAACTGTCCCTTCAACCCCTCTCCGACAGCCATGATTAGACAGAATTAGTTAAAATAGCCCCTCATCTCGCTCGGTGTGAGTTTTTTTATTTTCCTAAATTACGCAGCAAAAACTGCGTCATTATATTCTGGTCCCTGTTAGCGCCGCAATCAAGGCGCGCATTAGATTTACAGTAATTCTATACTAACAATCCTTTTATTATATCCTTTCTTGCCCCAAGCTTAATGACTACTAAACTAAGGTAATGAATAAAAAAAAGCCTTTTTTAACGAATTTCTAAACAACTAACTATATATAACTCGTGTCAAAGGCTTATATTGACACTGGGGTGCTTTCCATTACCTGGAGGACCCGGAAATTCCGGTTGTTAAAACAAATAGTACAAGTCATTACGATCGCAAAGTTCCGGAAACTCGGTCTTCCCACCAAGGTAATCCCCTTTTCCCGCTCTTTTTGGTTGGAAGACACGCGTACCATTTATCGGTGTTTTTTAGAAAACGAATTTTCAACCGGAAATTGGATTGATGTAAATGGAAAGCTCCCCTTAATTCTTTCGAGTTGTCTAATATTCGTTAGAAACAAACTAGGGGACTATCCTAATTATTGCATTCTGATTGGCTACACTACTACAGCTCTGCTAGTAAAAACCCATTAGCAGAGAGAAGCAAATCAAAACAATAGCCTTTGCCTCATATTTTGCTAAGGCTTTAGCCAATTTTTGAGGCTTCATTTCTTTTCACTGTTCGACTACTTTGTTATACTAAAACAATTAGACCTCTCGCCCTCATGGGTTACGAGTCAAATTGAACATTTGTCTGCGCCTCAAGAGCTATACTGACACGTAGCCCATTTGGAATAGAGTATTTTAAATAAACTGAGGTAGTTCAAGATTGCGTGCGCACTGCTAAACTTAACGGGTCGTAAAACCGAAAAACAAATGTGACTTTTCTGTTGAAAAATTTACGAAAATCTACAAGAACTGTACGTTAAGTGTTGCTGATCCCAAAACTCCTGTTCTACTATCGTGACCCGTCAAATTTCTCGATGAATAGGATGAGTGCGCAAGCGTTAACCTTGAGAAAAAGTCGAAACTGGACACTAAAATTTAAATGTGAATATTTTTGGACTTGAGCGGTTATATAGCACCGATTTTGAGCAATATTTACACTTTCTAAGGGATACCTCGAAAAATCCCAGGTACTTTTCTGATTACCTGCGTAGGGTTTTAGTCAATACATTCATTTTCTAAATTGTCACTGACCTAAAGCAAGTAGGCGTGAAGGCGTAAATGGTTACGTGATTTTTTTAATGCGATTTCGTTAAGAGCTGTTTTTGATTTGAAATCTTGGCCATTCCACCCTTGCGAAAAACTTCCTGCGCATGCTCGGAAAATATTGATCGACAAGCACCGAACACTAGTCAAAGCTCGTGCCGACACTGACTGGTGAAAAACGTACTGCGCATGTCCGGGAAATCCGAAGTCATGATCGACAAGTATCGGACGCTCCTCGACATCAATGTTTTCTCGATGTACACAAATTCAAGAACATTTTTTGAATCCTTCGTTCTAAGAGTATACAGCGAGAATTCTTTATCTAGAAAAGTTGGTTGGATGACGATTAGGAATAATTTTTGCAGGATAATATTTCAACACCAACATTTACCATTTACATGTTTTTGATGCACGTTCGTTATTTTCCCGCCATTTTCCCGCACATGCGCAGTATGCTTCCTCAACCCTAACCTCGTGAGTCCCGTGCACAACACTAACTAATTTAAAATGATGACTGGATCTAGATGAAGTTTTTTTGTTTTCAACTTGGACTTCCCATCACAGGGATTCCAACCACTCAAGATCCTCTCTAAGCCGTTTATCAGAATTAGCTCAGCAGTCTTAATCTTTGTCAGCGCTTGATGGAGTTAACTGGCTTTGCGAAGACTTCTCTCTGTTCTCGGGTGATATACACCTCATGAGATTTCCATATTGAAATGTAGGCGTTCTGGATAAAGATTTGAGGCTGAAAGACTCGCTCAAGCGATGGGAGATTCGACCCAGTCCACTGCCTGATCTGTCGCGCGACGACATGACGAACGAATTAGTGGCTTTTGCAGAGGTCGTTCTGACGCGTTTGGAAGTCAAAAATAACTTCTTGAAATCGCGACGGAAATTATCACTCAACAGCACGTAAATGATTGGATTCAATGCGCTGTTGAAGTGCCCCATCCAAAATGAAAAAGGCGGGACCCATGTAGGGAGACTACGCAGAATATCTCGTCTCATAGTCATGAAATAATGAATCACGTGCGTGGGAAGCCAACAAATCGCGAACACAGCCAAAAGCGAGATGAGCATTTTGACAGCTTTGTACCTGAAGCGCATTGACGCTTCCCGTGACGTGCCGTTCGCTTCGCCCGGCACGTGACCACGCGCGAGAGTATAAACGATAATCGAGTTGAGCAAGGCAACTAACGTCACGGGAAAAGCGTACAGGATCACGAAGAGCAACAGGTAATGAATCTTCATAAACTTAGGGGTTTCTTCGTGACCGAAATACATGGTACAGACCCACCTACCCCCGTAGTACCGATTCTGATACACGATGACGTAAGGGGAGAAGAGCACAAAGGCTAGAGCCCATATCCAGGCTGTCACAACTCTTGGCCTCTGCAGTAACTTACGCTTAAGGGGGTAGCAAATAGCGAAAAATCGACCGCAGGAGATGAATAATATGGTTAGAATAGATGCGGCGATGGATACTACGAAAGCGTACCAAGTTACTCTGCAAATTATGTCTCCTATCACACCAGGAATCCACTGTCCTCTGGCGTGTAGGTGGCTCAGAGAGAGAGGCGTGATTGTCAGCATGGCCAAGAGGTCAGCAAAACACATGTTCATGATCAAGAGGTTCATGGTGTTCTTGAAGCTGCGCCTGCGATACACCACCACAAGGCCCAGCGTGTTGGCTGGCAACGCGATCAGAAATGAGATGATGTAAGCTGTCGTCAACAGACTGACTGACACTGATTGGTCCACAGGTGGAGAGGTTCCTGTACCATTAGGCCCTGTGACGAAAGAAAATTTAAAACGTTGGGGCTTTTACGTATTTGTGAATATACGATCTACGATCTACGATTTACGATCTATTTGGCGTGGATAGCCTTTGGGATAAAATAATGGACGCGAAGTAAAAAATCCATATGTATCTATATCTCTTTTAAATTTTGCATATTCGGCTCTTCATATTGACGAAGTCTTTTTCATTGGGAGTTTTAAAAGTTGAGTCCACTAAAATCAAATGAAAAAAGCTGTTATTTTACACTGTTTCGATTGGGATGATCTCAGAAAGCGAAGCCCAAGGTAAAATTGTTTGCTGGACCTGTAGGGAGGTAGACACTTTGTACTTAATTCACGCCTTCTCTCTTGCGGTCAAGACAAATGTGTGAGACGACAGAGAAGCTGAAGGACTTAGCCACGGCTTGTTCGTCAGTCAAAACCAACTCAAAATCGTTAAATCGTTTTCATGCCTTTTTTTGTTCATTTAAGCCAAAGACACAGCCATAACCAGTTGATTATTCAACAATTCGTGTCTCCCGGAAAACCGAAAAACCACAATCAAAGATTTTTTCAAAACTGTCTTGTTCTGTCGTTCTCCAAAATGACGAGTCACGTACCTATTTCAAATAACGCTGTCGCAGCTGAAAGCACCGCAATGAAGGCCTTCGGTAATTTATCCTGTAGTTTATCCATTCTGACATGGTCATTTTTGTCTTTTTACAATTGTAGGCTGCTGTGCTTCCCAAAATCAAATGTATGTCTGAAAAATCAGCTAATACTACAGCGAAGTTTACCTTCAGTCTCGAATTGTCGCTTGTTCTTTTGGCTATGGACAACGTTTTTGAAATAGGCGTATATAAGCTATCCATCCATAATTCATCGTGTTTGAGTTTTTAAAACTATTATCTTTAATCTTTTGTAAACGTTGCTAACCGAAACAGCTATCAAGAGCCGAGTACACTGCACGTTCGTCACCAACAACGACGAAAGAGGAGTTGAAATCATTTGTCGTGTGTCACAACCTTATCAAATAATAACGAGAGTTTTGGTTAACCGAAAGACGAAACTCTGTCGTAAAACAATTGTAAGAACTGACATTCCAAAAAGAATTCAATAATTCTCAATCAACTCTGAAAACCAACGTTCTACAAATGAATTCTGCAAATGTTCTTAAAATTTAGACCATAAAAAAATTGCAGAAAACACTTCTTTTTCATTTGGCTTCAGTCTTTGTGTATGTGGGTTATCTTAATTTCTCTAGATTGTAGTGAAATGAATTTGGTTCCCCGCCCGCTGCAGTAGTAATTTTTTCAGCGATTCTTTTCTTCCCTACAGCGATTTTCCCCGCAGAAGTTAATTTTTTCCTTCCCTAGAAGCAGGACCTCATACAACGATAACCAACCTTTTTTGGATCATGCTATGGTTTTAATCTAGAATATTCGCGCATCCAACGCCAACTTTTTATTAAAAAAGTAAAAGTAAAGAACCACACTGACAATGTTTAGAACCAACCTTGAATGACACTCTTGTTCATTTTTAAAAACTTCTCCGTCCTTGTCTTGTTTGAATTGGTTTTCTCTGCGTGTTTTGAATCCCTAATCCTCAAGGTGTTCTTCAGTTTAAGATGTGTTTTCTCTGCGAGTTGCCTCTTTTAGTGGTGTATTTACCTATGGAAGTACGTAGAAAGAAGACATTTAGTCGGAAATAAGATGAAATGACCAGATGTTGGATGAAGTTATGGATTTTAACGACGATATTTGCCTGTCGTTCAATTGCAAGAGTAGCTCTGTTGTTCGAGAGAAAGGGCACGCAATGTAAATAACATTGATGGATGGATGGATGAATAAATGGGTCTACAGAAGGAAGGATGGATGGATAAGTGGATGGATGGATGGATGGATGGATGAATAATAATAATAATAATAATAATAATAATAATAACAACTTTATTTAGACACGAATGCTCTATCAATATTGAGAGAAAAGCTAAACTTAATTTTGTTCTACCTAGAGGTCGTGTAAAAAGAATAACTTAATATATCCTTAAAATACAAAGTTTCTAATATTTAAAATAATGAATATATAGCAGCTCTAATTACAAGAGAATAACACAATAACATCATAATATAAAACATTGTCAATACTAATTAAGTAGATTCGATGCAGAGTGTTTAATTCTCTTTTTTAAACCTTGTAAGATGGATGGATGGATAAATGGTAGTTAGTTAGAAGAATAGATGGTTAGATAAGCGAAGCTGGAATCAGTGGATGGATACAAATGTAAGGAAGAAAGCAACAATTGACAAATAAAAACGACATAAAAGATAAACAAAAAACAGCTGAACAAAGAAATAAAACCAAACAAAAAAGATTGACCGATGATTAACTGCTCAAAATCAGTAAAAAGATTGGTCACACTTGAAAATCTACTGCCTGCACTCAACTCCAAACTCACAATAAACTGGCGTAGTTTCACCTTAGTCGATCACAGACTGCATAGAATCGAAACCTGAATCCCAAGAAATGATGCGTTGAACTACAGAGTTGCAGACAATTTCTCAACCAAATCTAAGGAAGAATATGATTGACACCACAAACACTACGACGATATTCACTGCACTTCTTGAGAATTCTTAAATCATTTTCGAATGCTCGATTTGTTAAATTTAAGCCAGATTTTCGACTGTGACAAGAGGTCAAAGCTGTTAAGCAAATCATTCCATGAGTACTTTTTCAAAGGAGCAGAAAGAGAGGACGGAAGGACGAATCAAAGAGCACTTAAAAATGACAATGCGAGCAGCTGATTTAACAATCTACAGCTTCCATTTGAGAAGATTTCGTAAGAGTGAGGAAAACTTTCGGTATTGGAACTCTCAAATGGCTTCCACCTCTTAGCCAATCAAAACGGACGAAAATTCCACGCCACCCAATTACAGTGCTTGATGATACGAGAGCGTGGCTGTGCATATTTCTCAAGTATATGAAATCCTCTTAAACAGCTTCAAATTTGTAAGCAAAATGTCAGAATGCCGGCTGAGGAATAAAAAGAGATCTAGATTATAATCCCAGACAGCAACCTCATAATAATCTTTTAACAATATCATTAAGAATATTTGTCAACCAAACTTGTTGTGTTATACGCGTTATTGGTGTTGGAGCTCGTTGTTTTTGCTTAATTAGATTCTGTAGATTCAATTAACTAATCGATTATTGGATTAGAGAGGAAATCTCGAAAAGAGTAAGAGTAAAAAATAAACGATAAAGGAAATCGAAAAACAGACGTTTCAAGTGGTTTCAAGGTGCATATTTTCGAGTTACCTTCGAGTTTTTGTCTTTTGTCTTTCGTGAATAGTTAACTGACAAAGCACGGGAGCCAAGCGCTGCTTGTCCTTGATAGATGAACAGTATACCATTCCAAACTAATCGACATGTAAATGCCAAGCGCTGCTTACCCTTGATAAACGAACAATATCGTCCAAAGGAAAATATCCTTTTGTTTTCTTCGCTTAAATGGAAACATCGAGTCCAAGGTGGCAGAGATTTTGATTTATTCGCAATTACGGACAACTGTAAGTCGGAAGAGTAAATGCTATATATACTGACCAATAGAAGTGGATCAAAATATTAACGAGTGTAATTGATTTGATTTTTTTTTGCTAGTCTGTTATTGAGCCACGTTATAACTTTGACGATGATATTATTGTAACTAGGTTATCGTGATGATGGAGATGCATGGTAGATAAAAGGAAAAATAAGAACCAAGGTAAAATATCAATATTGCCCTTGGTAAGGCACAGCCCGATGGAATCATTAACACGATATTAACCATTGTATAAGCGAACTATACGATGATAAACCTACATTAATACCTGGCGCTTCTACCGTTTTTATTAACACCGGAATCATTTGAACCCTCTTTATTAACGCTTTCACGGCGTTTTTTGGCTTACTGATTCTTCCGATTATTTGTTATTGCTGGAATATGTTTTTTTCTAAAAGATTAGCCGTGTGCATGCGCAGTACAGTTATAACGGGGTTGATGATTCGAATGACGCGGGACTTTGAACTCTAGAGAGTGTAAAGTGGACTGAACTGACTTCAGTTATCATATATTTGCCTTTGTTGTCAGTGAATGTTTTCGACAATTTGTGGAAAATTGATTAAATTAATTTAATATGTTCCTAAAATAAAGGGAATAAAAAAAAAACCCCCGGGAATTAACAGGAATGTAGCAGTAATAAAAAATAATAATTATCAATACAAAACAAAGAACAGCAATAACAACATCAGCAGCAATAGCAGCAACAACAACAGCAACAGCAACAGCAACAGCAACGACAACAACAGCAACAATAACGACAACAACAGTATCAGCAGCAACCATTTCTGCATATGTCTAAAAAAGCTTTAACTGCATGACACATCGAAAAAAACGTTGAGTGATTTATGAGCAGGTTGAAATTTAGGTAAAAATAACAGAAACTGTTCCGTTTTTATACGAAACAAGATGCATTTTTGATCACATCGTGTAAAATCTGTTGGTCTAATTTGGTTTCGACTTCCACAAGGCTCTTGTTATAATTTACTAGTCTAAGACCGACGCCGCTATACAGTATGAAGTTTTCACAAGGCAACCTTTTTTCAATTAACCCCATGTAAACCAACCTCAATTTCGGGGGCAAAAATTTCATCATGTACATCCAAATTTAAATTCTATCAATCAATATTCAACTAATGTCGTACATTTATTGATTTTTAAGAGATGACGGATCATTTCCGATATACGTATTATCAAGAACTGGGTTATATTTACTAGTGAAAGAGAGTTATTATTAAAAAGAAAAGCACCTGGAATTCAGTCAAGCACTGTACGTGTCGTCCAACCCAACGCCTCAAGTGGACTTAATACAACCGTAATAGAATTCGTTTCTATTCGACAATGACATGCAAAAGAAAGAATGAAAAAGAGAGAAGAATATGAAAAACATGGAAGTTTCTCGTTTTCTCTTGATTGGAAAATTTCGCACATCGTTGTCATAGGAATGTCATGATTTAAGTGAGAACGCTGAAACAGTTAAAGCAACTCCTCGTTGGCTTAGATGAACGAAAATTCAATTAATAAGTTAAAGAAAAATATAAACAATCATCGAATAGGAGAATATAGAGACAGCTAGACTTTGAACTAGTATCGTCAATATTACCCTCGAAGGTTCAATAGGTCTTATATGATGACATAAATATGTCCTTACTTGCTCACAGCAAGCCATTAATCAAAAGGCAAAAAGGTTTGGAACTGACTAGTCGTTCAAATTTCTTTCGCAGCAGGGACTAAGATCAAAACGTTTGCAGTGAATATTACAATTTCGAAAACAAGTTCTTTTTATGCAACGTTCATATATTATAAGCGAGCAAATACTGTTATTTTCATTGCACAATAGACGTAGATTTTCTCCGATTATGAGTCTTAATAACACTTTTAACTATAGCCCCTTAGGCACGAATTACCTTAAATACGCATTAAATAATTAAATAAATAAAAATAAAATAAATAAACGATACAAAATAAAACAATAAAAACTCCTCTGCTCTTAAGGTAACTGAAGTTTCAAAGCTCTCCTTGTTTTACTTTGTAAGCACTTATCAAAATTTCCCTGACATCAAAGAAAAGTCATTGCGCAACTGTGGCTCTATTCAAACAAAATCAAAACGTTTCGTCCACAAACGGTATTGTTACTTATGAAACAGACAAACCTGCCTTGTTCTTAGTACAAAGTTCCCATTCTCTTTCTCATCCCACTTTTCAGTTTTTTCTAGATAATTTGTAAAGTGAACGGCTGTGGTGCTGTAGTCAACCTTAAGGCGTCTACCCCAAACAAGGTCAACGTTCGTCTCAGCTTTCTTTCAATCTCCTTCCCTGTGCAGATAAAACAGACAGTCAGACAACGAACACAGAGATCTATCTTTAAGATACTAAGGTTTTCCATTTGACGTCACGCTTACGAGAAGTTTGTTTTATTTGAAAAAGGGATTTACTGTCAAATTTGACATACAGAAATTGCACGTAAACTATCAAAGATAAAGTTTTTCAAAAAACCCGAAATTTTACAAAGAAATGTATGTTGGCAAGCATGCAATTCTTTGTAAAAACTCTAAGGTTCAAAAATTCACCTCTTCTCTGGATTCTGAATAACGAAACTTCACAGTTTTACTAATATCTGTATGACAAATTTGACTGTAAACTCCCTTTTCAGATAAAACGAAATTTTCTCGACACCGTGACGTCACATGAAAAACCTCAATAACCACCCCCCCCGCTTTCATAACCCTCCTGCCAAGCTTCTCTTACAGCCTCTTCACCCCCCCAAAAAGCCATTTCCCATTTCCTAAAAAATAAAAGCCCCCACCCCTCCCCTCCCCGTACGTTAGCACGTTTAACACTTTACAATCATACATATGACTAAAATGACTGAAATCAACAACAGGAAAAAGTTGTCAGGAAAAAAAAAGCAGTTAAGTAATCCAGTGACACCAAAGTGTTTACATCTTCAAAATTAAGCAAACAATTCAAGATTTCAAGAAGACTTCACCATAGATCCGGAATCAAAGGCCACGAAAATCAGCTGTGTTATCGTGAATCAATGAGCCAATCAGAAAACGATATTCTCAACGTGGCAAATTCTTGACCAATGAGCGTTCTCGACATGGCAAAGTCTCAGCCAATCAGTACATTCCACATGGCAAGTCTCAGCCAATCAGTACTTTCCATATGGTAAGTCTCAGCCAATCAGGTCACAAAATTATCAAGGGAACTGTGACGTCATAATGGCACTAGCCAATCGCAAGAGAATCAGTGACAGAAGTTTAACTTCAATTTTGATTCCCTAACTTCGTAGCAAGCTTTTATTGGCTGTTTTTCCCGCCTTGGTTGGAGAATTTCCCCTAGGTTTAATAGTATGCCTCTTTCTTTCACTATCCAACATGCTAGATGTCAAGGTTTTAACTTCAACATTGAATAAAATTGATTGCTAAAGTGACGTTCATCGTCCGACCAGTGCAGCTGAATAATCGAGAGAATACGACAGTGTCACTGATGTTTACAAATCCTTCTTACAGTACCACAGTGATCACAAACCCAAGAGTAATGAAACTTTCATTCAATAATGACACACAAAAAAAAACGTCCGACTGATCGATTCCTTTAAGGATTCACTCAGGTTCCCACTCCTGGTAAAATAAAATAAAATTCCCTGAATTTTCCCGGACTATTTACTGACCAAATCCCATTTTCCACTGACTTCACTGAACACAAAAAGGGTTATTTACGGTTCTAGGAGCTCTCTAGTAAAATTCCAAAGGAATCTTTTAAAAAAAAAAGTTTTTGTTTCCATTTGCTGGCTTAAAAATTCCCTCACTTTTGACACACTTTTATAATTTCCCTGCCTAAATACAAAACTCCCTGACAATTCTCTAATTTCCAGGTTAATTCCCCTTGACTTCTCAAGGCCAGTGGGAACACTGTCGCTATGAAATTCTGATTAAAAATTCCGTAGAACCACTAGAAAGTATATATAACCGCAGATAATCCAGACCACAATAATAGATGAACTGATTAGTGATACCATTCAATGATGAAGGCGATAGGCACGACTCTGGGGGTTTCTTTACAGGCAGCGTTATCAAGTTATCAAAGGAAGTCAGAGGGAATCAAGTAGCGGTGAAAGCTTGCTGCAAAACAGTGCAAAAACTCAATCAGTAATGTCTTTAGACGTTAAATCTAACGTAGGTTGGTGTCATAATTTTACAGATGTTTATTCATTAGTCCATCTTCTTGGTTATAACAAGTATTTAGACGTTTCTTAAATGAACTTCAATAACAATGGCTTCAAATCGAGGTTGGGTGTGATAAAAAGAGTTAATGTATAATAATAATGACCAACCTAGACTTGAGATTGAATTCACGCCTGTTGGTGGGAGTGGAAGCTAAGCTTAATAAAATACAATAAATATTTGAACTTATTGAGTCCAACCTCGACTCGGA
The DNA here is from genome assembly GCA_015163945.2 of Stichodactyla helianthus. Lineage (NCBI taxonomy): Eukaryota > Metazoa > Cnidaria > Anthozoa > Actiniaria > Stichodactylidae > Stichodactyla > Stichodactyla helianthus. The sequence goes on along the minus strand of WUAP02168451.1, from coordinate 12,290 downwards.
ATCAAAATTTCGAAAATCGCGAAATCGAGAAAGGTCTGCTGCTCAAGGTCGAGGCTGCGAGGGGCAAAATGCCATGAATGAAAATATTACCATCGACTTCGTGTGATATCAACGTCCAAGGTACAAAATCAAGCAACGCCGTGATCTTCACGCTCTTCCACTTTCTCGAAATCCCGACCATCTCCGTGGGTTCCCGGACAGCTAGGCTACTGCAGCCGAGTTGGTCGAAGAAAATTCCATTTTCATTAAAGCTTAACTGATGTTCAATAGATAACTTGTAAAAAAAACGTGTTCGCTCTTATTCAACTAAACATCAAACTGACTGCTTTATTAATAACCATGAAAATGTATATTGGGCAATAAAAATATGCAATTTTCGTCCTAAGATATTATTTGGTATTTTAAGTATGGAAGCCAAAACTAAACTGCCAATCTTTTCGAAATCTTTAGAACCTTAAAATACGTAAAATCTAGTTGATGTAGCCGACAAATCACAATAATTTTGATAACTACTTTGACACTGATTCAGGTTTCATCATGTAGACTTGATCTCTTGATAACTTAAGGGTTTAAAACCCATGTCAAAATAAACACTGGCGACATCCAGTCGTCCCCCAAAAAAAAAGGCTTAAAGAAACGTTAACGTGAAAGGACGAGACGTTTTATGAGGTTAAAGTAATGACCATATATTGCAAGATGTTTTAAAATTCTCAAGTTCAAATTGATGCAAATTGTTGTACCTTTTTAATGTTTTTCGTACATTTTCTACATACATCTAATTGCAAGGACGATGTCATGTAAAAATAAAAAAATTGTACAATATAAAAACGATACCCAGTAGCTAGGAATTAACTAAGAAAGAAAGAAAGAAAAAAGAGAAAGAGGGAAAAAAAAGAAAGAAAGGAAGGAAGGGAGTAATGAAGGAAAAACAGAAAACTAAAGTCATGATGAGAAAATTAACAAAACAAATCAAAAATATTAAAAATTTCTATTGAGCTTTATAAGCAAACGGTGAAAATACACCAGAACAGTTAAAATCATACATCAGTCGTAAATATCTCCAAACTCACCAAGCGCCACCAAGCCATCAAGCTCAAATAGCCATGTTATCAAGTAAACTTTCTTGGTAATGCTCTTCAGAAGCGACGGGCCAATATACAAAGAACTTCCTAGCGAGAAAACTTATAAAGTGACTGCTTTCAGTAACATAAAAGTGATTAAATTTCATGACGACCGGACGAAGCGGTGCTATCTAACATCTATGTCAAATTACTTACTCACCAGGTTCGCTCCAAATTGCCGGAAATATACAGTGGAGTTGCTTGTAACCCCTGTGCCTTAGGCAGATATCTTATTAAGAGGTATAGGGGAAGTTGTAAGAGAAAAATGTGAACGAAAAGGCGAGAGAACGCTTCCTGCAAAGCAATGAATATAGATTTTGATTCGTGAAGTGATCGCTGCGGGACTGCGGGTTATCTTATGGAAGTTTTTTTCTTTATTGACCCTTGGACGGGTTATTCGTCATTTTGCAGTTTCAGTCCTAAGTTTACATCTTTTATCTTTCGTCAATTTCCTCTAACATCGATTCTAATTGGTGGATTAGTGTGATGACGTTAAACCAGTGACATGTCATCAAGATATTGACTTTCATTGTCAGTTCGGTGCCTTTTTTCAATGAAAACTTTATTTCGTAAGTAGCGATTATTTTTGCCATGTTCATTTCTTCTATTACTTCATCCTGATTGGTTCGTTACGACCCAACGTCGCCTTACTAAATAGATCGCTCTTATTTTAAGATAATGATGATGATAATAATAGTAATAGTAGTAATAATAATGATAACAATAGTAACAAAAAATAAATAAATTCTATAATCTTCTTTATTATATAATAACTTTGATAATAATAACGATAATCATAATATACCCTAACCCTAACCCTAATCGATATTCATTGAATAATGAAAAAGCCAAAATTCTATAATTCAAAAATAACATTTATCCTAACTACAATTTTAATAATGTGGACGAAAAGCCGAGAGAACGCCTTTTCTAGTAATAATAATAATAATAATAATAATAATAATAATAATAATAATAATAATAGCAATAATAATAATAATAATGGAAACTTTTTTTATTTTTACAACAATTGCGAACCTCTCTTCTTAAAGGTAATTTGCAATTGGCTACTCGAATCTATAACATACAGATAAAAAAATAATAGCAATAATAATAATAACAATAATAACAATAACAATAACAATAATAATGACAACAACAACTAGGAACTACGAGAAGAACGAAGGAAAAGATGTGATCAAAAATAAAATGTGTGGTCAATATGACGAAATCATTAACCACATAGTAGAAGGCTGCCCTGTTCTCGCAAAGAACTTATCAGAATTTATCGAAAGACACAACAAAGTTGGTACGTATGTTCATTGGAAGCTCTTCAAACAGTACGGCGCTAATTCTGGCAAGAAGTGGTACGAACATGAACCGGAGAAAATGGTGGACAATGAAACAGCAACAGTTTTATGGGACATGCAAGTGAACACAGATAAAACCATTAAGGCCAACAGGCCAGACATTATAGCAAAAGAAAAAACGAAAAACCAAAGCTTCCTAATTGATGTATCAATCCCATTAGAACGAAACGTGTCGTTAAAACAGTTAGAAAAGGTTTCAAAGTACAAAGATCTTGAAATATAAGACGTGGGGTATGGAGGCAAAAACCATACTTATAGTTATCGGAGCTCTAGGCTTAATCAACAAACGACTAGAGTATCACATCAAACAGTTGCAGGGAAACATTTAAATCAGAGAACTACAGAAGATCCTCCTGCTAGGAACTGCACATATTGTTAGGAAAACTTTAATGATCAGCTGATTGTACTTGTAATTTTTACTTTGCTTAGGTCCATGGATTGAACTCGGTAAGCTTAGAAAATTGTAAGAAAAACGCATTAGAATTATGAATAAAGTCAACAATAATAATAACAATAATAATAATTTTTCCAAATAAATGTTCCAAACCTTTCTTTTTAATCTATTGTTATCATCATCATCATCATCATCAACATCATTATCATTATTATTACTACTATTTTTAATATCATCATCATCATTATTATCGTTATTATCATTAACATTATGATGATGATGATGACGATGATGATGATGTCACCAAAGTTTGTTTTTTATCAAGAGATCAAGTCTCACCTGAATTATTGTTAAAGTAGTTATCAAAATTATTGTGGTTTGTCGGCTACATCAACTAAATTTTACGTTTCTTAATACTCTAAAGATCTCGAGAAGATTGGCAGTTTACTTAAAATACCATACTTAATAATGTAGCATACTTAATAATTCATAATCTGTCCGCTAACAAAAGCAATGAAACTATTCAAGGCCAAAGATGACGTATTTACTTTGCGCTATTGGCAATATAATTTTTTCTTTTATCTTTCATCCTCTTTATAATTTCTAAAAAAAACCCTGTTTTGTCCTGAAAGGAATTTAGCGACATGATGCTGTCTGCTATCTTCTTTTGTACCTGTCAGAGCTGTATGTAAAAATGTATATTACATGCCTAGCCTCCTGTTGAACTAGCCGGCATATTACAAGACGGTGGCTCTATGAATGGCAGATTCCGGAATATAAGACACGGCCAGCATATCAAGACGCATTAAGGACCATTATGAAAAGATTAAAATCGAATATAAAGAGTCGACCGTTATCGCTGTAAAAGGTGGCAATCTGTTTGTTTTTTCCCGGCTGCTACTAAAAATGCGGATGGTGGTGGTGGTGGTGGTGGTTGGTGGTGGTGGTGGTGGTGGTGGTTGGTGGTGGTGGTGGTGGTGGTGGTGGTGGTGGTGGTGGTGGTGATGGTGATAGCGATGATGAGGGTGATAGCGATTACGATAGCGATGGTGATGATGATGGTGATGGTGACGGTGATGATGATGACGTTAAAACACAACAGTTGCATTCATCATAAAAGAGAAATTAAAGCTAAAGCCACCTTATCGACAATAACCACCACCACAACAACAGACACAAGATCTACAATTACGATAATGATCACAACAACATTAACGATGACAGCGATGACCGACATCCGATTAGCTCGGTTGAGTATCAGTCTGTTGTGCGGGAGGTCGTGAGTTCAAGCCCCGCCCGGCTTCTACTCAGGGTCTTAAAATAACTGAGGAGAAGGTGCTGCCTTTGTAATTAAATCTACAAACGGTTAGACTTTCAAGTGGCTCGAATGACCACTTAAAATGGTAGTCCCATCTCTCAACTCTTCCTTAACCTGGCATCGGAGGGGCTTAAAAGAACCACTGAGGACGTAAAGAAACTCTGGCGGTGACCATCCTCAGTGCCTACACCTCATTACTAACCACCTCTCATGATGGTACACTGACCATCCTCAGCGTCTACACCTCATTAATAACCATCTCTTATGACTGCAAATCGCACAAGCAATCTGAATTCACACTAATCATTGTAAAGCGCCTTTGCTTATATACATATAGAAAATACACTATACAAAATCCCAGTAACACTTGAACATTTCAACTTTATTTCAAAGTCATAATCAAGCTGTAATGTCGTACAAGTGGCTGGTTGTTGCACAGTTTTGCTCAAATAAGGATCCCTGTTCCTCCGCTTCAAAAATCTAAAGTTATTTATAAAATAACTTGTCCAAGGTTGCTCTGAAATTTATATAAGTAAAACTGAAAGACTTCTAGCTAAAGAACATGGGACGAAAAGCGATCAACCTCAGGCATCTTTCGCAATTTCAATGATTTAGTGGGGGATGTTACTAAAACAAGGAATGGGGGAATGGGAGAATGGGAGAATGGAGGAATGGGAGAATGGAGAAATGGAGGAATGGAGGAATGGAGGAATGGGGGAATGGGAGAATGGAGGAATGGGAGAATGGAGGAATGGGGGAATGGAGGAATGGGAGAATGGAGGAATGGGAGAATGGGAGAATGGAGGAATGGAGGAATGGGAGAATGGAGGAATGGGGGAATGGAGGAATGGGGGAATGGAGGAATGGGAGAATGGAGGAATGGGAGAATGGAGGAATGGGAGAACGGAGGAATGGGAGAATGGAGGAATGGGGGAATGGAGGAATGGGGAATGAGGAATGTAGCGGCATCTTTTGAGAACGACGCAATAACAAAACAACACAATAGATTCTATTATTATTCATTCCCAATTCCTCCATTCCCCATTCCCCATTCCTCCATTCCCATTCCTCCATTCCCCATTCCTCGTTTTAGTAACATCTTTTAGTAGGCCTCAATCGTTTGCCAAGTTGTTTTGGTCATTCCGCATATTTTAATTATGGAGAAAACCTTTTTATTAACGCAGCCCACACGAACGGTGAGATCTTGGACATCAATGACCAATTCCTTGAGGCTTATTACATCAAGAATTTGAAACCAGCAATTAATGAAGGTTTAAAAGCCTCAAGGGAATTAGAACTATTTTAATTTCAGTTACCTAAGGGATATAAATAACCAGCCACTTGTACGACATTACAGCATGATTATGACTTTGACTGAATAAAGCTGAAATATCGTTGTTTGGATTTCTCGTCCTCAAGAACCCAAAATTTGGATTTTGAAGATACTAACAATTCTCGGACTAACTCTTTGGCTTCTTGATTTCAAATTGTCCGATGGTTCTGGATTTTGGACTACATAAATCATAAATCATAATTAACAGTAACATCGCCAACAATCATACAACAAAAATAACTGACAGTGATAAAGTCTTAGTTTTCTTATCTTTTTCTTTGAATTTTCATTTTCGTTTACTATGTACTTTCCTTACGACTTCCTGTTTTGACAAGATCATTAAAATTCCTATTCTGACACCTGTAAATAATTGTAAACTTTCATGGTGGACTGTTGCCGTTTTATTGGGATTTATAGTATTACTTAGGTGGTTCTTTTACTCTTCTATGATACTATATCGCTTCTGTACCTAAAGGAAAATGGAAAACCGAAGACTTGTATTAAAGAGGAGGGGGGAACCTTATGCACATCCCCCCCTGGGAGAAGCTTATAACCCAAGCTATCTTGGTAAATAGGAGACTATCCTCGTAGCCGTGGAATAGCACATTTCGGGGTTAATGAAAACGTTGTTGATCACATGAACAAACGAACGAGGCATTTTCAGGTAACTTCGGTTTCTTGATTGGCGTTTTTCGCCTTTTTTTAGAGTTATTTTGGTGGTGCTACTTTCAAGGCGGCTATGTGAAATTTCGCTAATTATCAACAAAAAATGGCAATTTTCTCAACAAATGACTGGCTGCTATATAGAAATGCCTATCCGAGAAACCAAGAAACCAAAGTTGCCTGAAATAGGCCACTTCCGAGTTATCGAAAGTGAAGGCGAGGCTTCGTACGAAATAATTTTTTGTGGTGTAAAACGCTGACCTGTTCTGTTGTCACTCTTTTCTTAGTGACTTGTTCGCAGTTCACTTGTAAAAATATACTTAAGCACGCCACCAAGCGTGATTTCGCAAGAAGCCTCGCCTTCATGCATCATTTCCGAGAACTCGGAAGTGGTCTGTTGTTGTGCTCCCATGATTATCCACAGGGTGACCAACAAAGCTTTTTTCATTAACCCTAAAATGTGCTATAAATGAAATAAAACTGATTCTCCTTCACTTCTATTCTCTATATCACCTTATCCAAAACATCAAAATCAATGGAGTTTTTTTTTTTACCTTTATAAAAGAGGATATAAGACGACAAAAATGGAAATACTCAATAATACAAATTAAAGCCTTCATTTCCTAGTTTTTTTATTATTTGTTGGTTTAGCTTGAGGCAAGTGTAAATGTGAAGCCGGCTGCGGCAACAGAAGAAACTCAGCGAATCAATTCGACAGTGAAATTAGAAACCAGTTTCATTCAAGGAAAATGAAAACACAGTTTGTTTGCGCAGATAAGATTCTCTTGTTTAATTATTATCTCAGTAGAATATAAGATTCTACGGGGTTCCTAGACTGTTCAGCTGCAACTCTTGGCCCCTCGAAATCCAATTATCTTCTTTTAGTGGACATATAGAGTCCAGATTAACTTGCAAGTTTATTTTTTCGGTACTATTTCCTTTTACCCCCTGAATTGTACTTTTTTCGCCAAAAAGATCAGATTTATTATTAATCGTGCGCGAGGGCCGTAAAGGTACGTTATGGACGGAGTCTACTGCTGTATATGGCCCAAGTACGTGGCGCGCGGGCAATATAAAAGTAGGGGGAAAAAATTCTTCACTCGTATGTCAAATTTTCGCTTGTGGTTAACTTAAGGTTAAGTTCTTCTAAGGACTTTAAATATATCTTAATGCCAAGTTCCGTTATATAAAGCACGATATCTACGGCTTGGAAAAAAAAATGTATGAAGATTCTAGATAACTTTACGTCTTGTTAGTTCAGAATAACTTAAGCTGTTCCAAACTTCGAAGAATCATCAAATTGTTTAAAATTGAGGAGATTTAAGGTGGAAAATGGTTTAATTTTGGTGTGTAGTGTGATGGAAAAACAAATATTATTTTTGTGGAGAATAATAAGCATTAAAAAGCAAAAAGAAAGAAAGAAAGAATGAATGAATGCTGAAGCCTCAAGATTCTGGGATATCAAGAGTTATTCCGCAGCATGCAGAAGACAACTTTTTGGGGAAATTCTTTGAATTCACTTCATTTGTAGTCCATGGTTACAACAGGTGTCATAAAACTCGAGGGTTTACGGCGCTGCTAAATTCACGTCAATACACGTCCAAATTACGTTAAACACGAGAAAACGTCTTGGGTTATTGCTTACTAACTACTTTCCATATATATATATATATATATACACCGAATATTATTTTCCATCACGTTTTGACATTCTGAACAAACAAATAGCCTTGCAGGTAAATTATAAAGATTGTTTGATAACACAACTTGGAGATGTCAACGTTTGAGCGGATATTGTGTTACTTAGAGCAATGAAACACGGTTTTCTGCATTAACAAATTTGGGTAGAAATCAGAAAGGCTTTATATTTAGATTCTATCTTTGTGCTTAATCCCACAATGAAAGAGCATTGTAAATGGAAGTAGATTCTCTCTTCTTTAGGAACGCAGGATAGGAGATATGATAGTCAAGAAAATTGACACGGACTGAAATTTCAGATTGTATTTCAATAAACCTTATTCGCTTGGGCGTATTTGTCTTCCCAATACAGGTCACGTGTCATTCCTTTGGGACTTTTTCCTTTATTTAATGGTAACGCTTGAGAAGATACATTAATATGGATAAACCTCAAACAAAGAATCGTATTTCCAAGAGGTCTGTATTGGGAAAACATTACGCCCAAGCTAATAAGGTCTATTAACACTAAAAGATATTTATTTAACAATCTCCTCTTTTTGAAATTAAAAAAAAAAAAAAAAAACTGCAATGGACCGAGGTTTTTCGTTTTTATCGCGATAACCATAGAAATGGCAGTAATTTTTTTACTGTTTCTAGGAAATGTTTTAAGGAAAAATTTCAAGGAATAAAGAAAGGAGAAAAACAAGAAATTTTACAAAAACTGAAGAACAAAAGGAAAGATAACAAGATTGACAGAAAGAAAGATAAGATAGATAAAAAGATATATAGAAAGAAAGAATGAATGAATGAATGAATGAAAAGAAGAAAGAAAGAAAGAAAGAATGAAGAAAGAAAGAAAGAAAGAAAGAAAAAGAAAGAAAGAAAAAGAAAGAAAGAAAAAGAAAGAAAGAAAAAGAAAGAAAGAAAGAAAGAAAGAAAGAAAGAAAGAAAGAAAGAAAGAAAGAAAGAAAGGAAGAAAGGAAGAAAGGAAGAAAGGAAGGAAGGAAGAAAGGAAGAAAGGAAGAAAGAAAAGAAAAGAAAGAAAGAAATAAGTAACAGATTTACTAATGTAGCTCAGTTAGCACCGCGTCTTTAACCATCATCATTTGTGACGTTATTGGACGTTAATTTCTTAAAATAGCTTCGCTATTGAACACACCTTTCCAAATCTTCGGCCTTCAAACAACTTGCACCATTTACGTTCTAATCTGTATGATCTGCTGTATGATATTTGGTTACATTCTCAGCTTCTCGTTTAAGATATACTTGATATTTTTCTAAAGTATTCTATACATTATTTTAGGTCAATACTTGTATTAAATCCACCTTGCAGTCGTCTGTTGACGCTAGTTCGGGTGAAGTAATATTGCTCGAACGATATTGCCTGGGTGTCAGTATCTTATATTAAATGTTATCCTAGCCTAATTCCTCATAAACTAACTTTCGTTTTTTATTTTTGTTCGTCTTACGTCAAAGGAAAGGCTTAGTGAATCGTTTATCACGTCTTACCGAGTATTATCGTGGTGGACAAAGGCGGGAGAACATAACCAACCAGCTAGCAAAACCGGTTTTGGAATTACGATATGGGATTGCAAAAGCTAAAGGATTATACCCCAATGTTTTGGCGCTTTAGAGGATGTAAAAATCAATTAACACGCGAATTGAGATGCGAGGTAAATAATTTTCATGAGCCATTTTGTATTTCTTTATCGATTTTTAACACTGATTTTTCGAGCGTCAACAAATATCCTGAAGATCTAGAAACAAACACCTCCAAACACCGTTATCCCATCCTAAAAACATTTATTTGCGTTTGCCTCGTTAAATACACATTAAAAGGCTAAGTTTTCTTCCTATCTTCTACTTAATTTTCACAGCTTCCATGAACAAATACTACAAGTTAATATTTTTAAAACCATAAAGGCTAGCGACCGGAGCTTAATTCCCACCTAACGCTATCAACCCACCATTGTACATAGATCCAATTTCCTATTTTGAGTTCACAGGTGGATCTGTCACTGGTACAAGTGTTTCTGGTAGCTCATACCATTAATGTATAGATTTTTTATGGCGTCTGAATGATAATCTGAGTCCAAATGTGTTTTTATTCCCGACAGAGCCGCAAAGAAATTCAGAAACATTTACTGCACTCTAATCTGATTTAGCGTGGCAGTGACATTTCATGAAAGGGAACCATTAGCTTTGACAGATTGGTTGTAGAACATCTTTGTCCTTCTTGACAAAAATTTCCTCGATTTAGTCGAGACGATAAAATATTTGAATATTTGAAAATCTTTCTGACTCAATAAACACGATGTGAAAATATATGTCTAGATAAAATTTTGATCGCTATGAATAATATATCTCTTAATGTCTCTTAAGCCATTTGTCGATAATATTCTTAAGCCGGTGTTTATAGCTAAATTATGAATACAAGCACAGAATTCATCAAAGTATACGAAAAAAAAGTCAGACGAAAAAAATTGGTTATCAATAGCGGATAATCAAAAAGGGTCCCATATGCATCTCTGAGGCACCCCGCCAGCAAGTCAAGAACATTTATTTTCAAAAGTAATTGTTATCGAATTAATACAAATGTCGGAAATATACATTATGTAAGTACAATAGTCGCCTATCTGGCGAGCTTTATCATTGTAAAGCTGCCCAACAGTGCCAAACTCAGATGCCATCTTTGTCACAACCCAAAAAAATCCTTCTTAAAATCAATAAAAAAACAATACTCAAAATCAATAATTCCAACGACGCAGCCATAATGATTCTTGGTAATTCCTATATTTATAATTTCTGAGAAAGAATAGTGCTTTAGAGCACTATAAACGGAGGTTCTTATTGCCTCAGCGCGACAGAAAAATGTTAATGACCTAATGACTGAAATCAAAAACATTAAGTATCATTACGAGGTGCCTCTCTGACAATTACATCAAAGATTAGAACACGCATCTCACAATACAAAAAGATGGCTTTGGAAAGATAAGTTTAGACACCAACATATAAGACCGAGAGAAAAAGTAGAAGCGATTCCATGAATTTTAAAACAATAACTTCGGGCCTGCACACTTTGATAAAGCTTTTCTTTGGATTAGAGAGGAAGGCGCAAGTTTTTCTTTAGTAGTATTTTAGATGTCATATCAAATAAGATACTTGTTTGATTAGATTTGGCACTAACAGAATGAAATATCATGTGAAAAATACACGTTTGATGACGGAAAAGCAATTCACACTGAAACAGAACGACACTGCCAAAGGCTCGTTTTAAAATATTTACAGAGCGATAAAGAGAACGACTTAGGCCTTTGGGATGTTATTTTGTTATGTTTAAACAAATCAAAGGTATTTCTAAAACGTAAATTTTAATGGCTACAAAAATGGAATGCCTTTGTGAGTTTCTCGACTTTCTCACCTTGATAAAGTTAATCTTTCTACTTGCTAAACAGCAGCGATTGAGAAGTAAACTTCGAACCAAAAAGGTTGACACGAGTTTGTGGCTGGGTTGAAGATCTTTCGTCCTCTGCCCTAGCTCTTGATCGTGCTGTCGTGTGAAGGCTTCTGAATAAACTATTAACTTTCTGTTGATAAATTAGATGTGTTAGGAAGGAGGAAGCTGGGATCTACCTAAGGTCTGATTGGTCGATGAATATGATAATTTGAAATAAATATAAAATATGAAAAAGGACACAAAACGATAGAGCAGATTTCGTATGAATAGGAAACGATACGGTAAAATACTAACCGTACTGTTAAGCTACGCGTTGTGATTGGATGATTCAGACGAAAACAATGGGAAGCCAATTCAGTGTTACGCCATGCCGTACCCTACCATGACAGTACCGTACGTCTCCCACTATTAAGAAAACCACTCTAATATTTGCTAAAAATCAAGGTTAGCGGTAGCAACAACATCAGCGTTAGCAACATAACATCATCATCAACAGACACAGTAGCAGACACAGTAGCAGACAACAACAGAACAACAACGACAGCGAGAAAGGACCTCAATACCACGTGAGCACGTGTTCATGTCCCATGATCCTTTGGTTCACTGATCTCAGTCGCATCAACACCTTTCCATGTTCGCAGGCCTCATTGAGGTGATATCGCAAGTAATGAATCTAATCAATTAAATCTTTTATTCTTCTAATGAATTCACTCAGATCAATGCAGATCGTCTGGCTGTCTTTTGCGCATCCGAGTTAGGATCAAACACAAGTATACAGGGGTAAAACACAGCGCATTAAGGCCCATACACACTAAGGGTTTTGCTCCAGGGGCAGGAGGCTCCCGGGTCATTATGCACTAATACACACGAGAGAGCATGTTGCGGGAGCTTGCTGCATGGTGTGGTCATGCTCGCTGATATTTAACCAGTTTAATATCAGGGAGCGTGAGCCGGGGG
>WUAP02168450.1:0-42076 GCA_015163945.2 Stichodactyla helianthus | reverse complement strand
ATTTTTTTGTTCTCTTTGACACTTGGTATGATAATAAAGCACTTATTTACTGGGACCTCGGGAAAGCAGTATGTTTTTTGTTCCCTCGACCGCAGATGTTTCCCTCAGCTTCGCTTCGGGAAACATCAGCGGTCTCGGGACCACAAAACATACTGTTTCCCTCGGTTCCAGTAAATAAGTGTTAATTACAATCTAAGAATTGGTATCACTATAAAATGACAAATTTCAACTTCAAAGGGGATGTTGCCTTATATATGAAACCTAGAATTTGCATTAAATTCGTTAGGCGTCTCCTATCTTTAATTCGAGCATTGATAACTGAAACCAATTGTACACTTCTAAGAGAAATCCGTACAAAACAGTAACCTCTCTTCTGATCAAGTGCTTAGGTTAAATTCACTTGAAGTGTTATGAAGTTTACAAGAAGACCACATAGACGAGAACGTATGCTTTATTACTATTGATAGCTTGTTTTTAAGAAAATTCGATGTCTTTTCCGTGGTATGCCTCCCACTTAAAACAAGGGAATTTGTTCTATACGTGCCTTGATAACGATAACGTGACAGAGATAAAAGCTCAAAAGAACTTTACGTTCCTCGAGCTGCATACCTGGGGTTTAATGACCCACCAGAGCCCCGACGGCGACTTCTGATTTCCACTGAGATTTTTTCAATAGAGTTTTCCTTCAAGTGGTTCAAGTGTGGGTACTCGAAATCAATGACAAGGTATGAAACATGCGGTAACTTTGATATTTTTCCAAAAAAAGATATGGTTTGTTTACTTGGCGTTTGTATGATCGTGTGGAAGTGAGTTCACTTCAGGCGCTTTAGAGTTTAGCGCAGCTGTTGCTTTCATAAACTTCGGAATTTTGCACAAGGAAATGGAAATTAAAATGGGAATGAATAGACATAATTACGCCGTAATCCTTGACCACGGATTCATTTGTACAGGTTTAGCCTAGTTTAACAGAAAAAAATTCGTTGAATTCCAACGTAAATGCGGAGAGAGAGTACAACTAGAATGCACTTTTATTAAATTCCACGGATTTTCATTTATATCTAGGAATAACTTACTTATAAACGAGACTAGCCCTATACGAATGAGTCTGTGGTCATTACAAGCTGCGGTTTTATGGAATGTGACAGGACTATTATGCATACTTAGTTATTTTGCAATGGAAATTGAAAAGGGGTAGAATATGAAAATTAAACCAAGAACTATGGGAAAAGGGAAAAATGGGAAATCATGAAAAAACAGACAAACGAAAGAACATGAACGCCGTTGTGTTTCCTACTTCTTACGCTAGAGGTCGGGCAAACGGTTTAACTAGGGGAGGGGTCTAAACGATAACGACTCTGAGATAAGCTGCCATAATGTGTATACCATCAATCTAATTAATTCTACGTTTAATGGTCCTTACACCATGAGAGTGACTAAAAGCTGGCCAGAAACAATTAAAATCGTGCATTATTTTCGAGCAGTCTCTGATTAATGTCAAATATCCACGAATGGCAGGCAGTACGCAGTCAATCAGAACTAATTGCCCGACATACCGAAGGTTAAATAGACAAACAACCCCCGACGAGAACGATTTCATTGGGACGAAGAGAAGATTACAGAAGTCTTAGTGAAAGTTAGTAATTATGTATATATGTCAAGATCAGTTTTTGAGACAAAAAATAAATAAATTAATAAAAATAAATAAACGTAAATAAACAAAGATTTATGAGAACAAACTGGGTGCTCCCTGCAATAGATCGGCACATAGCACGTAGGCTGAACGTAACTGAACTTCAAAATGAAAGGAGGGAGAAGCAAGGTTCATAATTAATGTGGCATCAAAGTTGTTAGACGTACATATGTAAAGTACAAAATAACTATGACAAATAGTTGAAGGGATGGATGTTATATCGTGTGCTGGAAGTGGAAGGTATTGAGAAACAGTCCCGAACAAATATCTACTTATATTGTAAACAGTTCTAGATGCATGATCCAAATACTTGAAAGAAAAATGGAAATTTTGCAGTGACATTTCGTGTTAATTATAAAGATGAACATTTCAATCAATTCGGTAATTTATCATAATTATGCTGTTTTGACCTCTAAATCTAAAATGAACAAAGGATTATAAAGCAATGATGCAAGATTAAAAAGGTTTCGCCTTTTCTACGGGAATGACTTACTCTGTTAAGATTAACAATTATTTTAAGACTCCTTTATCCACGACTTAGTGACATTAAAAGTTACAGCAGTGAAAGGAGCAATTACAAGGGGTTTCTACAAACTTCCATGCTCTTCACATGTAGGATAAATAAAATAAAATAAAAAAAACACACAGCCATTGAAGGCACTGGAGTATGATAAATTAAACAAGGCATCCCAAACACCGAGCATCATTACGGAAACACGTGGGATTGAATCAGATACGATTCATGTTTAAATTCTGTGAAGCGTCAAGCGTAACCCTCTCGCAACCCAACAACACGCAACGACCTCCTTCATCCCGCCGAAAAAGAAGAGAAACTTCGGAAATATTCTTCAAGATCTTGAAATTTTAATAGAAGTTGAAGAGGCTTTTGCGACCATTAGAGAAATGAAATTCAGTACATCAAAAAATAGTTGTCTATATATTGCAAGTAGACCCCATTCTACTGGATTTTGGACTCGATTATGGACCTTTCCAGTCAGAATCATTCATGTTAAGTATTACTGAACTCAGTTTCAAGTCACTGACTAATGTATCATATTCTGATTGTCTGTTTTTGTCTGATGTCTGACGCCTCTAAGCGTTCAAAGACCATGTCTCCCCAACTATTATCAATAACATCACACGTTAAAAATGACCTGTCAAGTGATGCCATTATCGCCGTTTTTTCTAGGCTTTTGCCCTAAGGACGCAACCCACAAAATGAGAAAAAACGCAGGTTTGTTACGCACCAGGCCCGAATTTCATAAATCACTCGAACTGCAGTTGATTTATGGTGAATTAGGGCTTGCTGATGTAGCTGAAGAGCGCGCGATAAACGCGGGATAGAGAACGGAAAACTCTGATCAGAATCACGAGAGAGAGATTTGTGGACGGATAGGACCTCGAGGGAACGATAATAGTATCCAACAAGGTTAAGAAATGATATAAATATTAATAATCCACTTCATTTTCAACAAGAGGTTTCATTGATGGCTTAGCGTAACGGAAGAATACAAATTTACTTGCTTTACTTTACGATGTCTTTAATGGAGTCATTTGTCATTTTGGACGCAAATGGTACAAAATCTTGTACAGATTACATCTACCGAAGTGAAGAAGAAGCGAATTCTAGAAAACAGATGTCCTTACTGGGAGATATAACTGCCTACTGGAATTGATAACAATATTTAATTAAACATAATTTTATAAAAAGGCTTCATTTTCAAGATTTCAAGGAAGGGGTTCTCGTGACGTGTTTTCCATCAACCGATCCTTTTTCTTTTCTTTTTTTTTTTTCCTTTTCCTTCCTAAATCAGTTTGAAACTATGATTTTTAAAGTTGTGAGCCGTTAATGCATGTTTGTAAAATCCCGTTATAAAGAAATTCATCGCTAAAACTGTCGTCACTGCACAAGCAATAATAGGTCCTTACGTGGAAGCATAAGACATTTCCTTTTAAACAAAATTATCTCAAAACGCGTACAAGGTTCAGTTAAGTTGAAAATTATCCGAGAAGATTCCAAACACATAGAAAATCATTGGCTTGAGCAAAATTGTTAAGGTGTAATAATTACATAATAGAGCATGATTTTTGTCTTTGTGAATACAAGATAAGGATTCTCTTTGTACTGAGAATTGAGCCACACAAAAGTGGTGAACTGAACTGCTGTGTTTTGTCCAAAGTGATTGAGTGCATTCTCCAGAGTATTACAGCTAAATTAATGAGTACATTTAGTGGTTAATACTTTAAGCCTCTGTTATTAAATCGACCATGAAAAACACAGCAATATAGTAATGAAATGATTTAACTAAACCGAGTGCTCATTTCAGCGAGTGTTGTATTGGAAGAATTGAAATTGTCTATTTTAATAGATTTGTTTTATGTTTTGATTTGCAACGAAAAACTAAAGCTGGAACGTCCAAATTTGATGCCAAATTTAAAGAGTCCAGAAAAAAGACTGAACTCTTGTATATATTTTGGTTTGATGGGGAATAAAAGCGATGATGCCCGTTCTCCCCGTTAAGGACTAACCAAGACACCTTTACTAGCAGAATAACTAAATTAGAAGCCATTTTTAAAAGTTCTACCCAAAAAAATTGCTACGGAAATTGATGAAAAATTCTTTAAAGTGCTAACTTTTCTTCTGTTTGTATAATACCTCAATATTGCTGTTGATACTACAGTTATTCATTCTCGAGTATATGAACAAGAAAAAGTATTTTCACAGACTCTTACTTTTCACTATAAAAGCATAAGTTAGCCTTAGGTTTGATATTTTACTAGAAAACTCGTATCATTCAACGGTGAACAAAACAAGGATGTTTGGAGTTCGTTAAACTTTTGTTGCTAACATCAGAAAGAAAGAAGTATGTCAAATTCCATTCCAGTCAAAAGAAACGGAAATTTTTGTATGGCTTTTGAATCACTCTTTATCACAACCACAAAGAAAATGGGCGTTTTATAAATCATGATGTACCGCCGTAAAGGAATTAAGCCCCACGCCTAACATGTATGTGGGAGGGACACAGAAGTATCTCACGTCCATTAGCAAAGAATACCAACTCAACAGGTGGTTTTCATACAGGAAGCCTTTTGTGTAAACAACTACATCAGACTTGTATGGAGCAACTTGTGTATACGAGATCGAATAAAAGACGTCGCTAATAGCAAATGTATTGGTGACGTTTTGGCGCGACACTGGTGTCTCGGTAGGTCATCAAATGGGTAGGCACTTCTTAATAACAGACAACCGACAGATGCAAAGACAATAAAGGCAGTATGGATGGATATAGGAGTTTGAATAGGGGGTTAAGTTTATGCCGGAAAAAAATACTAGATTTGTTTCTAGTTCCCCTCGCGTCCACCTAAAAAAACGCCTGTTTAGAATCTGGCAAACGGCTACGAACATGCAAAAGCAGCTAGAACTTTCAACCGGTTACAAAAGCAGTTCATGGCATAAACCAACTCTCAATGACTTTCCTTTGTAAAATAATTTTCCTAGGTAGGAAGCTGGGCTCACGGGAAGCCATTAAACCCCCCTCCCCCCACCCTACCCCCCTCTCCATCCGAAATCCGCCCCAGGGCAGCTGGTGAATAACATTATTTGAGAGGAGTTTGGAGGCTGACTGCACATCAAAACCAAAACCAGGAAAAATAAAGCAAGCATAAGCAAGAAATTATGACAAGCCCTGAAAAAAGAAGCCTGTCAGTGAAAAAGTGCTGGAATTATGCACAAGAAAAATAATTACATTTCCAAAGCAATCCTTTCATTTTGGTAAAACACTTTACTCAAAATACAGGATTACATTTTACGGATGCGTATCGTGTAGCGTGCTTTTGGTTTTCAGTTTTGATTGATTTGTCTGGAGTTTCCGGTAATTAGCTGTCTTCGTATGCCCCAAAGTATTCGTAAAACGCCAACACTGAGGTTTTGAATAAAAAGAAGGCACATACATTTAACCACACAGATGTGTACTATTCTCAATAACTCATGCGAACCTTTTATCTCAGTTATACTAATCATGCACCAACACTGTAAAAGCGTCCTAGCTTATGATTACTGATGTTGTTTCTTTGTTTCTTTTGGGAATTTGTTGAAAAACGGCATCACTGAACTGTCATAAATGAACCGTTAGGCATGAACCAGTCTGGTCACGTGACTAGTCATCTAGGTGACCCTAATACGACCAAACTAACTCTACCATTAGTCACATTATTTCGTCACTGTGGGACTAAGGATCGGTTAAGACTTTATCACGAAAACATTCTCACTGGAGGTTAACCTTATTTCCCACTTGTAGGCGACGCATGCCCACACGTCATAAAGTTCTAAATATAGACATTAATGATTAATCTATATTTCGCTGTTATGGCTATAGCACTGAAAGGGAAAGGTATGTCGGAGTCATTCCCAGGCACTGAATAAGATGCTGTTTAGAAATGAACAAAGATTCTCGTTATCACGTGATTAGGATCGTTAGAATACTTTTTTTTTTTTTTCCCGTTTTCTCGTCTTCTCTGAATTGCAAGTCTATAAAACGTCAAGTTACGACCAGACGTCAATCAGTTCTTCGAACAGTAAGAGCGGCAACGAAGCGTGTACACGCACGATGATTTATGTAAGAAATTGTTAACAGAGCGGAGACGAAGCGAACCCAGGCGTTAACTTCCCAATATGAAACACACACGAAATAGTAAAGTTAGTAATATTGAAAGAACGAGAATCATTAAAGCGATTATTTACACTTGCTGTTTTATGACCCAATATCTACTGCGCTTCTGAAAACGTAAGTTTTACTAGGTAAGCACTTGAGTGCCAATCGTGTTGAAAACTCGGCTCAAAGACAAAAAGACTCGAGCTTTATAAGAACCTTAACTAAGTAGACGTTAAATGAAATACTGAAATTATTTAAATGGCGCAAAGCAGGCAAGGCTGTTGGAAAGTTTCGAAATGGATAATCAACCTTGGTTGTGCATGGAGCGTGAAGCAGGCACGCTGGAGCAAGTTGAGCATGAAGATACGTTTTCTGTCAGTCTGTCATCCTCTGTGGCGTTCAAGTGCCTCAGCTCTGTGTCGCCACTGCATGCTCGGTTTCTGTCTTTTCCTGTTCAGGTTCGACTGTAGCTTTGTCGCACTGACCTGTGTACAAATGAAAAGGATAACTAAATAAAAAGATAAGTAAAGTTTCGTGATGGAGTCCTAGGTAAGAGGGGTTGAACTACACTCTGCATAGTCTAAACATGTAATTATGCTTGGCACGTCTCCGATGAACGGACATGTTTTGACTGACTCCATTGCCAGCCATAAGATAAATGCTTCGAAAACCTTCAGCTTTCAATTTGAATGACAATTAATCTCTTGAAGTAAACATGCCCAAATTGGAACGGTTAAAATTGCTCTTTCGGATTGGTCGTGGTTTTCTGCACGTAGCAAAGTATATAGGTCTAAGCCACGAAGGAATGATGCACTTCGTAAACTGAGAAAAGACAGTTCTTAATCGGATCAATGTAAAGCAAATCTCTCGGCTCTCTCACACAATTCCCAGTTCATCTTAGACTGATTCCATAATTCCTAGTTTTCCTAAAAGTCGACAGAGAGCGAACTGGGACCGACTTATGGAATCAGTCTCAGTTCATCTGTATCACAGAAAATTTTTTCCAATTCGCAAATTGGAAAAAAATTGGGAAAATGAAACCAAACCCATTAATGGGGCATAAATATCCCTATATTCGATCGAGAATGTTTGTGTTTCTTCAAGCTAGTTTTCTCGGAAAAATTTTACATTCTCGATCAATTATTTACCAAGCACAATAACACCGAAATCCCTATATTCCTTGAACATATATTCGATTTCTTAGGGATAATTGTGTCCCACTATTGGGTTTGGCATCTTTTTCCCAATTTTTCCAATTTACGGGAAAAAAAATTTTTTTTCCTGTCTCATTTCCATGATTGCAATAACAGTCAGTAAGAATAAAATCTAGAATTAAACAAAATTAAAACAGAGAATTGGTGGAATGGGTTTGGGTGGAATTTGGCAGATCTACCAGCTACCTATGCCTTCGTCACGTTTGTGTATAATGATCCACAATGAAGTAGGTATATAGTTGTGGCAAATAAAAAA
The DNA here is from genome assembly GCA_015163945.2 of Stichodactyla helianthus. Taxonomy (NCBI): domain Eukaryota; kingdom Metazoa; phylum Cnidaria; class Anthozoa; order Actiniaria; family Stichodactylidae; genus Stichodactyla; species Stichodactyla helianthus. The sequence continues at coordinate 34,264 of WUAP02168450.1, read as the reverse complement.
AGAAAGAAAGAAAGAAAAGGGGAAAAAAAAAAGGAAAACATTCTAGCAACTACATGATGTTGTTCATAAATAATAAGGGATTTGGTATCATCATTTCCTTAGAGCGGCTTTTAATCCACTGAATCCCGCAATTGGAATTTGGAAGTTTATTTTTGCGGAGGGAGGAAAAACTGGAAACCCGGAAAAAACCCTCGAAGAACAGGAGAGAACCAACAAATAACTCTGCTCACATGTGATAGCGACGGTGCTCTCACCACTTCGCCACCCCCTGATCATTTACAAGCCATTTTGTATATCTCAGCACAGGTCTCGAGAACACAGATGCTTTCAGGCTAGATTTTACCTGTTGCAAAAAGTATGCGGGATAGGATGGTCTTTCAAGTGAAGTGGATTAATAGCCACAGGAGTCATAATTCCTAACGACCCAGTATTCACACAATAGGATTAGACCGCTCACATATCAGTCCAGATCATAAACAGTACAACATTACTTAATCAAGTTAATTCAATAATTCAATACAAGTGTAGGTTATCATGACACAATTTTTGACTTGCTTACGTTAGATAATTATCTCAGTATGACTTTACTCGCTAGTTTCCATCAGTATGACTTTATGAAGTTTGTTCCCGATCCCTTATTCATTGAACATCGTAGAACATTTTCCCTAGTTGGCAAGTGGGCTTCTCTATATTGTTTTCCGCGCTTTTCGGGTAAAGCCAACATTTGAAACAAATTCCCCCTCTAATCTGAGATGTAATATAACATAGTGCTAACATCGGTATCCTGTACTAAGCAGCCTATGATCTTTAGTCGAATAACAAAATGTTTAAAAAACAGGATTAAAAAAGAAGAAGAAAAAGAAGAAAAGGAAGAAGAAAAGAAAAAAAAACAGATTGATAAATCACTGGTAGTTTATGCCCAATTCATTTATGCGAATTAGAAACATCAGAAAAGGTTCAGATAATAGACCCATTTCACTAAATTCTGAACTGAAGGACAAAAAAATAATCTTCAATTCTCTGGAGAGAAAAATTTTATGTCCTCCAGTTCGGGAATTAGTGAGCTAAGTGTTCAGCTGGAGTTACTTGAATCCAGTGATCGTAAGGCAGGTGGGTTTTTGGGAGTGAGTTAAACTACAGGAAAAATATTTGGATCTTCAAAGTTTATCCCCTTCATTATAATCACTGCACAAACTGAAAAATGTGAAAAACAAATGATATCAAAACAATAAACCGCGAAGACAAGCAAGCAAGAAAGTCTGGTTTTGTTGCTCAAGGGAAATTAGCCAGCCATTCGTGTGGCCGGTTTAGTGGCGTCTACTATGTTATCTGCTTTGCTAAATATCGTGCGTTATCTTTCGTACTCGCGCATTCTTTTACTCGTTGATAAGCGATAAATTCAGTAGTCCCCCATTTGATCTAACATAAAGAATTGGTCCCAGGGTTAAAATCTAAAAACACAAAAACAAACAAAGCTAAAAAGAGCAAAATAAAACGACTGCAACAATCATAACAACAAACCGGGGAAAAAAAAAAAAACGTTATCCTAATCCAAACTCTTAACCCCATCAACTTCATTTCGAATATAATAAATTAGCAAATTACTATATATCACTGCAATATCATGATAAACATAAGCCTTAGGATATAACAATATAAAGTTTGTGAAAAAAGATATGAAAATCTTCAGTGATTTTGTCTTTATTACTTTCAAAAGAGATATTGTTCTAATCCCTTTGGCGACACGAGGAAAACTATCTGTTAGAATCCCATGTAATAACTACGGCGGTTTGGATCAGTATTGATCTTACTTACACTGTTCAATACGTTCTTCAAAGTGGGCTAATCGTTCAATAATCGATGCCAATACTTCCGCCGGTGGACCCTACATGATAAAGACAAATTTGGTAAAAAAAAATAATAATAATAAATAAATAAATAAAATAAATATTCCACCATTCAAAATAAAAATAACGGTATTCCACAGAGATCGATATTGGGGCCACTTTTTTATTGCGAATAAAATGCTTTTTCCTTTTTTTCCTTTGGGGTAAAATACAAGCAGTCCAATGGGGAAGATTACAAAATCGATAAACCAGTTAAAAATGAGTTAATTATTTGTTCGCATATTCCAGAGCTTATACAGGATAATCATGATAAATTGAGGAAAACTTAACAGTAAATAGAAGGCAGATTAGCTTAGAGTTTGTAAAGACGTTTGATATTTGCACTGGTGATCTAGAGTTCGAAGAATTATATTAGCTCGGTACACAGACTTGCTTGTAGTTCAGCGCTAGATTCGAGAATAGATACTTTTGTTTTCTCGGCACGTCAAGCAATTCAAATATATAGCCTTAGACAAAGGTGTTGGAGCTAGTATGAAAATTCTTTTGTCATGTCAAGTGTAGAGACTTTTGAGGCTTTTGTGGAAAGGTCGAGAAAATAAACGTTTTGAAATTCATATGGTCCGGAGAGCTTTATATCACTAAGGCACTGAGGAAATATTGCAGCTAACAGCTAAGACATGGATGTGGTCAAGATAGCTGGATCGATAATAAAGTGCCCAGTAAAACGAGACCTGAAAATCATGTTGAAATGCTCTGGCCGTTAAATGAAGCATGTGCTTTGAGTATTTAGAATCTAACCACAAGTTGATCGTGTTAGAATTATGCAAACACAAAGATTGCTGAATAAAGTCAATGATATAACTGAAGTTTCTGTCGGTTAGATTGTGAAAGGTAGGGAGGGGGTTGGGAAAGAGTAGAGTGCGGATAAGTTTTGGATCTTTAAGGAAAAGGGGAAAATATATACTTGAAAAAAAAATTATTTGAAGCATAATCGATTGGCACAGTTGCATTATATACAAGAAAAAAGTAGAAGGGGAGAGAGATATAAAAGAAAGATAATCACTAATAAATAACTCGGAAAAACTTTTTAGAACGTAACTCTTTTGATAGGCTCAAGCAAAAGACACGGGAAGCATAAAAAGTAAGGGAAAATGGAGTTCAAAACACTAAAAGCGTGCAAAATACGGCTCTAAATATCACTTAATACTGAATTAAATAAGAGTTCAATGAAGCGAGACAAGATTAATTTGCAAATGTGTTTCGTCTTGAGGTGTCATTTTTGCCCATGTGTCTGTATTTCAGTAGAACTACATCTTGTGTCTTAATTTGTGGTTATTAGGTGAAAAAAAAGTAGTAGCAATTGAATTCATTTAGTGTGTCTTTAGTTAGAAACTTAGTGATAGTATTTGTTTCTTGAGTTGTCATTTTAGTTCAGTAGAACTGCGTGATTCAATTTATTTAAGTCTTGTGTCTTCATTTTATTTTATTTTAGTGTATGCCTAGGGTCTTCCGATTTGGTTAATAAATCATTATTTCCCTAAATAGTACTTAATAGTTGTAATTAGTAGAAACAGTTGCATGCTTTTAGTTTTCGTACTCTAGGAGGAACTAATAAAAACATCTAGAAAATTAAAATCTTAAATAGAACGATCAAAGTCTCTACGAGCGAATGACCCAGCAATAATACATGAATAAGGCTTTCAATTGTATACACTGTGTTTATTGATTTTGATATTAGGGTTTCAAATTAACCCAACAATTGACGAAGACCGATATTCAACAGAGTACAGACGAAGCGGTTAACGAACAAAGACGAACAGCTCGTACAATAAGGATCGCATAACACACGACCTATATTCGATTATAGTCAATAAGTCTATTGATAATCAGACACATGCAGTTAAGCCCTGACAAACGACTCGGTGCGCACAGCGTACGCTGTATAGCGCCCTGGGGATATCGCCTATATTACGCGAGGAGATAAATGTATATCAAACGCTTGGCACCCTGCAAAGAATTTAACAATAAGACAGAGAGATAATCTTATTGCTTTTCTGGGACTAATGCTATGATTCCTGGAGATCATTATAGGTAATTTCCATCTATGTCAACAATTTTAGAGGTTCGTGAGATTTCAAATTTTTTTTGATCTAATGTTAGATCGATCAATCGAAGTTATATCAACAAAGCGAAAAATGTACAAATAAAATCCCATTGAAACCTTCGTTATATGGCAAATATTTATTCTAAGGTGATCAGTTTGAATGGAACTTTCCACAAGCCTCTAGGCGTACGGATGCTAAGCGTCCAACGATTATTACTCTATTGAGTTCTTTGTATGATGTTTTTGCAAGGCACACCTTTTCAAAGGAATCGTAATTGGGAGGCACTCCATGGGGTCTCAAATCAAAGTTGTGCCTAAATACACGTTTAATGTACTAACTAAAACTTGTACAAAGAAAAGAGCCGTGCTTAAGTGTCTGTTAATGCTTAAAGTTCAGACGACTCGTTCAGGCGTCACATATAAATATACAGGAGAACAACACTCAGTTAATGGAATATCGAAGGTTTAAAGAATATCCACAATACCAAAAACTAACACGTCTTATATTCTGTTTATTAACGTGAGATTTTTTTCAAATAAAGTTAAGTTTAAGCGATATTTTGCTTCAACACTGTTGAACCATATAATACAGTAGTTATAATATAGAGACAAAATATAAAGGTATAAGAATGAAGTTTTTCGACTAGTTCTTGCTTTGTGTCCTCCAGTTTTAAAAGAACAGGTATTTTATCAAAGTAAGTATCTTCATTTTGTTGACTGAAGTCTAAGACATGTTAAGGACAATGATTCAAGACAATGCCTTTGCTTTAATCAGTACAGGATTATTTGAACGTTCAAAAACCTTCCTTTTGATAACAATGGAAGAATGAGAGCTGAGGTATAATGGAACTGAGTTTGAGAGCTAGGCATCGAACAAAAGCAACTATATTCGTATAATCTAAGGTTATACTATTCCTTAATAATGGAGCATCCAATTATTTTGGGGACCAGGTTATAATTATATATAATTGCTTGTCTTGGGCATCAAAGCTGAACTAAGTCGTCCCTTAAATAGTTGCCAAACACGCAAAACTTTTCTAGAAAAAACTCCAATTTTTTCATTTTTGTCATACTTTTTGAATGAAAATTTGAAATTCTTGGAACCCCAGTTTCCTAGGTTTAGAAATTGAATCCTTTTTTCTAAGGATGTTGAAAAGAGGTTTCTTGGGTTCACGCGAGTAGATACAATGAACTGTGAAAAAAGACACTACAGTACACTATACCTCATGGAATCACTATTCACGGTGGTGATATTGAGCGACAGCAACTATAAGCTATTATTATAATTAGAGTAATGCTTGTCCATTTCACGCAATTTCAGCGATACTGCTTCTTTGAAATATAAGCGAAGAATGCCTACATTATCAGCTTGACTCCCGCCTCTACGGTGTTTCTTGCTTAGAAACCTAATCGAAACTTGATGTTTTACCTTCGTATTTCGATAGTCTATATAGAAACACGGTTAACCAAATAAGGACTTGTGTGTGGCTTTATTTTTCTTGTGCTCTCATATGCTGGCGCGCTCACTGACATCGTATAGCCTTGAGCAACTGAAGGGCTTAACTCAGACGAAAATCAAAAACCCGTGATAAAGAAAATGACTTTCTGTGACTTATACTCTTAAAACTAAAGCTTCGAAAAAAAATTTGTTTTTCAAAGTTTAAAAAAATCTTCCTGGGAAATTTATTCAGTGTGGGATTAATGGAATCCAATCTGCGTAAATGAGATTCTAAAAGCGCAAAGATCTTGTACGAAAATTTCATAATGTAATTGACTTTTGCTTTCTGTACTTTGTGGTCAGTACGACGGCGTTATTAAGGGTTTTATAGTGTGTAAATTTGATTTCAAAGTGCGCCTCTTGCGGTTTACGGTATCGGATAATAATATCCAACTGTTAGAGGTGTTACTGGCACGGCAATCCATTGTCAAGACTAATACACTAGGTGCGAAAACCAATAGATTAAGTCAGTTTAAAATCGAGCATCACAGCAAGTGGTCTTCCGTTAATGGGGATCCTGCCGTGCGGATTCAAAGACAGAGAAGGAAAAAACGAGATTTAGTTTATGTTTGATTAAACGCAAATTTAACTACAAAATTGTAATCTAAAAAATATGAAGGCGGTTCCTCTTTTAACACGAATAAAGCATGTAAAAACTTGTGGGGAATTTAACGCTTTCGAAGTCGATGCAAGTTGTTTCATGTCAATTTTTGTTTTTTATTTTAATTCCTAATGGCTAGCACCGTCTTGTTTCTACTTAAACGTCGAGTGCCAAGTACTAAAATGATGCTTTCATTGAAAACGAGAAATGAGTGTAACGGGACAAATGAGAATCAACCAGGCTCATTAATCACTAAAAAAGACACAACGGAAGAAACTTGATCGAAAAATCAAAGAGGTTTCTTTTGTCTTGTAGGTTATCGGTCTATGCGTAGCTCGGAACGACATCAAATCCCTTTTCGTCAAAAAACTCTTAGGAGTCTTAAAAAAGCCCTGAACGATAGCACAAGATAAAATCTTCAGGTGACATTTGTTTGCCCAAACGCTACATCAAGCCCTTTTTTGCAAACGTTATTCAACAATAAGAAAAAATCTCCTGCTCCTAAGACCGTTTATCTTCTCCATTTTACATCAAAATACTTATTATAATTTCCAATTTTTATCCTAAGTCCCATGAGGTAAAAACCACCCGAACGAGAAACCGAAGCTAACAGTATCTCGAACTTTTGAACTCGTTTCAAGAAAAATAATTTTATTTAGTCATTTTGGATTGAGAAGTATATTAATGAGATTTCGTTTAGCTGTTCTGCGCGAGAAACTAAGAAATATGGCCTGTCAGCGTGTCTTTCAATTGCATCCACGTTCAACAGCACTGCTGATATATACAGCACCAAGCAGCTTAAGACTCCATCAGAGATAAAAAGATTTTGAGGCCTAGTCAATCATGAAGCAGATGAATTCAAACAAGCTTTAGGTTTACTCTTTTACAATGATTTTTTATTTACATTTTAGACATCTTTACGACTATATATTTCTTAATAATCAAAACTAAACAAAATAAAAGTTAAAATGTATACATATCATGTGAATTTCATATGAATATACTTCACTTCTCCGTTTAGTCAGCTATTAACTTCTTTTGAAGATGAAATTTAGACATGAAAACAAGTTTCGGGCAAGTATATTATACTATTCTTAAGGGCTTAAATAATTTTTTAAGACAAAGTTAGACTTTGTAGTTGAAATAAACTTTTAACTGACTCTGATAAGGCCGCCTTTTTTATATACAGCCTGCATGAAATCTCCCTCGGGGAAGCAATTAAACGTATAATCTTGATCTAATTCTACGCCCGTGGCGTTAAATACGTGAGCTAAAACGTTCTCGATTCGTTTTACAATGAATACCATTTCTAACGCTAAATTACATGTAACTGTTGGCCTTTGACTAGATATTGAACGTTCAAAACTAGGAACAACTTTGATTATTACAGATCGTTCCACATGGGAAAACCGCATCGAAAGGAAAATGATACAAGCTTTATTAGCAAGACGAACGATCGTGCTTTATTTTCTAGTCGATCTACCTACTAGATTATAAATTTGGAAGAGATTGAAAATCAGCTTGGCCCACCGTTATATAGACATGGATATTTTGACTGTTATTAAAAGTTATCTAGATATATAATATTAAAACTATTTTCTATACTTTACTGTATTGCGTGTTTGCTTTTATAAGTATTATTTAGTATTCAAGGTGTCTGTATTGTACATATATTCAGTTTTTCTTTTGTCAACACTCCAAACGAGTATTCGAAGTCCCTTGTACCTGCTAGACTGTGCACCATGTTCTTTTATTAACTGAGTCTTGATTTTGAATAACAAATGCTGATTAGTCTTTAGGGTGAGCTGTACGAGTTATCCTATGCCTGCAATGGCCTTGATTTCACGCATTATCCTTCCAATAGAGTTCTTTCCCATTGGCACCTTGTTGAACCATATATCTCCTTTGGGTTTGTGCTTTGGAGTCAAATAAAACGACGAGATACCTGGCGGTCGATGGCGCAAATAGACCTCAAACGCGCGAACCGGATCGCGTTCCCCTCCATCGGTGGCTGCGACTCTTGCTTTACATCTCTTCTTGCTTCTTTGCGAGTCTTTCTCGTCGGGGCCAAGTCGTTGTCTTTTAGACCCTGCCTTGACATGATCTATAACAATCTTGCCATCGGCGCCTCGTGAAATCCTAAAATCATCGATGCTCAAGTCGTGGTGAGCCATTCTGCCGCGTATGCCATGACAGACTGTGTTGATCCACCACTGAAGCCTCAGAAGTGGTCGAGGCGCGTGGACGCCGATCGCTCCAGAAGCCCACATTCTCCCGAGCTGTTCTTCTGTTATACTCTCTACGACATTCGGGTGATTCCCCTTTCCTTTTCTCTTCAATTCATTTCTCTTTGTAACGAGGCCGTAATTAACAACATCAAACTCGCGGTCTGCTAAATCGAAGTTTTCTAATGCTGGAGGGCATTTTCTCTCAAGGAAATACCTTCGTAGGCCATTTCTGTAAGTCGTAAGAGTAACAGGTTCGTACTCATTTCCTTCCTTGCCGGGTCTTGTATCTCGGATCTCGAGGAAAAAATCCTTGAGCAGTTCCACGGCCATTTGTTTTGTCAGAGAATTCATGTCCAGTGACTTGCCAGTCTTGTCCTTGTACCACTTTTTAAATCTTCTGACGGATGTTTTTGTGCCTTCAACTGTGTTCTTACAACGGTTGCTATCATCGACGTCTTCTACTTCTTTGATTTCTCCCCCTAAGGAGTTCGATTGCTTTGGTCTGTCTGGTACTCCTCGGTGGGCCGGGAATCCAATATTCTTCGCATCATCCTTCGAATAGCAATGACTCTCGGCAGAATACATAGAATTTTCCGGCGGTTCAAAAGCACTGCTACTGTTGTAGGCCGGGTACGGACGTGGCGGGTAAAGATGAGAGATTTTCGGCTCGCTCGTTTGGTGATAATAGTTATACATAGAAGCACTGCCATCGGGATATGAGGAGTTTACATTATGTCCATGAAATAGGTTCCTCATGTTAAAGTTATTCGATTTTTGAGATTGTAGACTGGGTATACTAGGAATACCTGGGTGCAGCCTAAGAGCACTGCCTTCTTTAGCCGAACTATAATCTCCTACTGGACCTATAGGGAAAGCACCCCCGTGGACATCTCTATGATACATACCATCAGGCGGTAAAGGAGCTTCTTGGCTCATAGGGTTACATGCAGTAAGCGGACTACTGTAAGGTACCTGAGAAGCGCATCCATACGAAGTGGTGGCAGCGCTGAGGTAGCTCTCGCCCATAGAAGAAGAAGACAGATCACCGTGTTCTTGGTCATGAATGTCAGCGATTCCATCCAAACCGGGACCAAAGTGACCGCGTACGTCTTCAGAACTTGATTTCTTGGATATGTAATCGCCTGTAAACATATTTGACATTGGCGGCCCAAATCTCGAGGACTGCCTGTATGCTTCGCTACTTTGCCGTAAATGAGGAGGTAAGTTTAGTTCTTGGCCTAAATCTTGGAATTGAAGCCCAAAACCAGTAATTGGGCCTTCCATATTGACTTAGGAACAGCGCGAGAGAGATGTTACTCCAACGCACGACACATTCACGACTGAGTGGCTCGACTCATTCACGCGGATTTATAACACTAAAATGCTAAAGAACTCTTTTGGACTTCTATTGTTGTGGATGAATTTATGTGTTTCCTGTTTTACGTGAACTGGACCCTCAATTAATGGTTAATGACCATCCTCCTGGGAGTATAGCAGTTTTTAATCCGCAATTTGTCGACCCTTGACTAGTCAATCTAATTATTCGTGAAGCCTCCACGCTCTGACTATAAATGGCTAGGCATTATCTGATGGTCGAATTGGGGAGGGAGGTTGACACTGATGTTAATTATATTTCTTTCAAAGGGTGACATAGACAGTCATATTCAACCCTTCAAGCGAACAACACACCTGACAATGCCTATTGTTTTCGATTCACTTGTCATTGATTGACATTGTGTCAAGCTTGACATCGACTTGGACACAACCACCTCACATTCGCGTTCTTGACAAAATTATGATTAAACCAACTTTTTCTTGATTGTGAAAGCGGTTTAAAGTGACTTGATCGAAAAGAAAAGAAATAAAAAGAAATAAAAATAAATAAATAAAATAAAATAAAAAACGGATGACACGACACGTATCTCTCGATTTTGATTACAGTCTTTTCGTGGGTGGCTGTTTTCATTTTCAAATTGCTCTTTTTAGATTTGTTTTTACATATTTTTGATTCAGCAAAATTGAATCAAGAGATTTCGAGCTTCTAATGAATAGGGAGATCAAATCAAAGCCCAAGTAAATCCTTTCAAAACATTTAACGGCATAATGACAAATCTCTCAAAGCAAGCTAGCAACAAGGTGCTAAAACCTAACTATTATCTTATTTTCGTATCATTCAAGGTGTCCTGACATGATTTATGGCGTGTTTGCACAAAAGTAAGGTGACGAAACTAGCCACGGACCTGTTGTTCGGACTCATCTTTCTTAGGAGAGATTACCAGCTTTTTGGACAAAGAGTTAGCGTAGAGCCTTGTGTTGGTCTTTGAAGGCACAGGGTGAAGTTTAGCATCACAGGAAACATCGATTTCATCCAAAAAAAGCCCTTCAAAATTTCACTTGGCTATTAACATAGCCATTTTTCATGCTGCGATATGCTCTTAAACATGACGGGTCACTTCAGAATTGATATACAATTTGCATTATGGTGGTTTGATCTTTTAAGGGCAATCAGCTCGTATCACTGATGTCGTCTTTCTGAAAACCCCGACAAAGGCGAAAGTAAGGATAATTTGGTGTTGTTGTTGACAGAGGGTTCGCTGTAAGCCCAACAACTTTTCTATTGTTAAGGTTGAAAGTCGAAGGCGGGGAAATGATTTAGGTCTTCTACAGATATTTCCTCGAAGAAATTGTAGCATTTTTTAGGTCTAAAATAGCCGAAGGCCACTTTTGTAAGATTCGGTAGAAGATAGGCAAGCTCGCGCTAATCCAGAAATAGGCGTATTTTCCAGGCTATTGTTTACGAGACATACTACCGAAGAGGCCTTAGAAAGCTTTCGTGCTTTATAGGCTAGAAACTCCTGCATGACTAAGTGGCCTATGCATTTGCAGGTGCAGAACTTGCTCAGAGAACAACAAGCCCAGAGGGCTCGTCTAATAGAATGGATTATTTCCTCAGATTCCTTTTCCTGCTCCCTTCTTTTTCTTAGAAAACATTGTATAATGTCTACCCTCGGATAGCTTTATTTGCTTTTGCTCTGCCAAATCCTCTGAAGACGCGATCCTTCTGCGATCCCACCTTCTGAAGTTATTAATGTTAAAAATAACTATACAGTCATTGGAATCCCTTCAGACGTTTGTTAATGGGTGAGCTGGAGTTCAGAATCGATGGTGAATGACGACCCTGTTGACCTTCAGCAAGGGAAAAAGCTCCGATGGCTAGCAGTATCACGCAAACCAAGTTGATTTTTAGATCTGACCATTGTTGATAATATATTTTATACTGTACATTCGAGATTCTATCAACTTTCTCCTAACTCAACCTATCTTACAAAGGTATTAAAACAAGATTTGGTTAAAATTTCTGGACGCTGTACAAGTCCTCACTGTCCTAGCGCAACTTCACATTTTTAAGTTTCAAAAACGTTTATTTTAAGATACTTTTTGCTTAGCTAAGCGTACGCCTCATGCTGTGAAATCATCAGACAATTCTAGACTTGTACAAACACAAGTAAATGATCAATAAATATATATACCATATTTGTCGCTTGATTATCAAACATTTTGCAAAGATCTTTATTTAGAATAAATATTGGCGAGATTTCGTTCCATACTTTGTTTTTGCACAAGTACTTTCGTCGGAATGAAACTACTAATATTTGAACAAACATGGCGAAACAACTGCTTCTGTTATTTAATCCTTACACACAAAAAAAATTCTAAGACGTTACTTTCAGATTTATTGAATGAGAAAGAAAAAAATCAGCTATTGACAGAATACTTGACACAACTCATTCTCGATTTTAGCGATTTTATATACAATATTTATTTGTAGAGCTACACCTACTTCAAAATTTATAGCAAAAAACTATTTACGACTCTATTTTGGAAGATGATTATTATATTTTATCGGGTTTATATCTCACGTTTATGACTAATAAAATTACATAATTAACAGCTGATTTGGTACTTCTTTACGACTGATTCTGAAACTCGGAAACTTTTTTACGACTTGTTCGAACCCGATAATTTCGGGCACCACAGGTATATAGTCCACCGAGAGTTCGTGTTCCAGAGGTGTTTGCATACAGAGGTCTTGCTAAGGCGAGGTTTCGACGTGTGGCGAAGTTGTGAAATGCAAAATACGATAAAAATTTTGGCTAAAAAAAAAATTGTTTAATAAGTCAAAGACGATATTTACCGGTTATTGGAAAGTGGAAAAAATGCATTGAACTTCGAATTCATCAACAACGCAAAAACTCATGTAATGGAAAATATATATATTTAAAGTATAACAAGAGGAAAGAAAAGAAAAGAAGGAAAGAAAGAAAGAAAGAAAAAAAGTCTTTTAAAGCGTACGATTTTTTCTGTCGGTTTTTTCTCTTTTTTGTTTTGTCGTACGTGCAAAATTACTTCGCAGCGACAGAGACGAGACTGTCGTCCATCCAGCTAAAAACGCAGCCGATATTAACAGTCATATTTTAATTAAACACTTGGTGTTCCAGGTTCAAACAAAGGTTTATTTTCGTGTTTTGTAAACTATTTAAAGTTCACTAATATACAATGAAAAAGATGAATGCGAATATAAACCGTTTCAAAATTATCGAATTTGCGCGACACTGAAAAGATGCATAAACTAACTAAGTTAAGAAGTCGTCAGTGTTATCGATGGGTTTTGAGATCATAGACTACACAGTTCGAATGAGTTTTAATTCAGGATATTCATATCCCACACGGTGCAATATCTGGAAAGTTATCAGAGTTGGACGATATTGGGTGATAGAGGTACTTTGCGACTCCAGAGCTCCGAGATTCCGGTATGGCATGCTAAACAAACTCAAAAAGCTTGTAAATATATAAAAGAAACACTACGAATATTGGTATAAATTGCGCTTCACACAAAGAATAACGTGCACGTAAGACTGGATATTAATATTTCGCTAGCGGTTTTTGTGTTTTAAATCAAATCACTCAGTTATTCTAAATTAATTAGCTTCTATGACACTACAAAAGCCCTGGTTAAGGAAGTGCAAAAAGTGATTTTTTTTTTCCTGACGCGAAAAGTTAAAAAAGTACTATTCATTTAAGTAAATTGATCTGCCTTTTATGGAAGAAAATAAGGCATTATTGATTGAGAATTACTTCGTACTGATAAGACAATTCCCATTTTCATTCCTATGTCAAAAATATTACGCAGTCGGTTTCAGGAATTTGTTATTTATATTGGAGATTATGAAGTTTGAACTCTTTTCAATATAACTGGTTGGCGCTCTTTATTATTTGTTCATTCAAACTGAATAGGGGTTTATTTAGTGTTATTTTCAAGGTTCAAAGTAGATAAGAGAATGGTCATAAAAACCGAATTTAAATAAGAGCTACTTTTCGATATTTTTTAAGGAGAAAAAGTAAGCGAAAAATTATTTGAATAATATTCAACTTGATCTACACAGGTATATGTGAATATATAACAAAAAAGTAAGTTAAAAAAGTAGTGAAATACTACTAATATAAAAAATTGAAAATATTTTTCCAAAGTGTTCTATCATATAGGTGACTAATCATGCAAATGTAGGCTCAGAAAATGACTGAAATGATTTTTAAAAAAATGGAAAATAGTTTTTCAACATGATCTACAAAGGCATATGTGACCATAATTTATGAAAAAAGCAGGTGAAAAAGTTACTGAAATAATAATAAAAAAGACTTTTTCTTAACGTGATCCATATAGATATATGAGAATATATTTATGTGTGTAAGACAACAATTTTCATTGTTTGACTTAAAAAAGCTTAGTAAGATAAAGCTTACTTAAACTTAGGAAAATATTTAGCAGTCGGAGATCCCACAAAGGAGTCGAAAAGAACACTAGTTACGATTTCTAGTCAACAAGAATGGAATTCCAAGAGAGCCGGAGAGATTTAAAATATTAGTTTCACAACAAGGGTATTTTCTTACAACTTATCTCTTAGAGCTCGGAGATCATTAAGGAGAAAACGAGCGGCAATAAGACGTCTTAAAAGATCGTTTTCTTGGTCCGGGAAGTATACGAGATTATAATAGCGGATTAGGGATGTGTTGATGATATGATCACGTTGGGGTAGGGTTTAGAAGGGGCGGGATTCCCGGGAATAATGGATGGGTGGTGTCCAAGGATCCAAGGAAAATCGATGAGTAAAATGGGATTGAATCCAAGCTGTAACTGTAGCCGTTGTTGCATCATTCTTAAAATGTGCTTAAAAAAGAAAGAGAGAAGGAAAGAGAGAAAGAAAGAACGAACGAACGAACGAACGAAAGGAGAAAGAAAGAAAGGAAAAAAGGAAGATAAAGAATGAAAAGGCAAGAAAGAAAGAGTAAGAAAAAATAAATAAATAAAAAGACATTGAGAGAAAAAGAGAATGAACGCCTAAATAAGAAAAAGGAAAGAAGGCTTTTTTTACCATGAAACTAGTTGAGATATCTACCAATAATTTCTGCACATACCTACATCAGTGTTGATGAAAGCGATATGTCAAAACTATCTAACAATTATTACATTGGAATTGAAAAAAAGTGTAATTAATGCTTTAGACCTGTGTCATGCACAAAATTTATAACTGATTTTACGGTTTGCTGAGCTGAATCTTGTGTAGACTTGTAATCTTTCTCCAAAACCAATAAAGGGACGAAAGATATAGCCACCATGTTAGAAAATTTGCTTGAATCTAATCAAAATGGCGGCATGCAAACCAAGTATTCTATAATCTATTGTCTACTGTGTATTGCATTACTTTTTGCAGATTTGGAAATTTGAACGAAAAGGATGTTACATGAATTATTTTCCTGAATGAACAAATGAAGTAAAATGTAAGCACAGGATATTTTGATGGGCATATATGGTTATAATAAACACAGAGGTTACCTTTGACTTTTAATCATTACTAGGCCCTACTCTACAGAAGAGCATAATGGCTTGGCTACAGAAATCATAGTTGTGATTGTAAATAAATACTTGTTATCAGATTTGGTTGCAAATTGTCTACAAACTGTGGTATATTAATATGGGAAAAGAAAGAACAAACGAAACAGAGTAGAAAAAAGAGAAAGAAAGAGAAAGAAAGAATAAATGAATAAAAGAAAGAAAGTAAAAAGGAAGGAAGGAGGGAAGGAAGGAAGAAAGGAGTAAAGCAGGAAGAAAAAAGAATAAATGAAAGAAAGAAAGAATGAAAAAAAGAAAGAAAGAAAGAAAATAACGTTTATCAAAGGTAAAATCAGACGTCCACCAAGAAATTTTCTACCAGAATTTTCTACTTTTTCTAGAAGCAAAACTAAAGAAATATCAACTTTTTGGCAGAATTTGCAAAATTAAGTTGTTCTTTCCTCAGCTGATTACTATCTCAAAGTGGAAATTCGAGGAAGAACGTTTACCTAGAGCAAAATATGCATCATTTTACTCTCATGGATCGCAGTGAGAACGCTTTGTAATAGAAATTGCAAAAGCTAGACGACTGTTAAGAGGTAAAACGTTCGACATATTTCATTTCTGTCAAGTTTAAATATCATTAATCTAGAAAATGTCGCTTAAATCCAACACGTTTTATTGATGAACTGTTTCTTTTTGGGAAAAAGTTGTTCTCGATAAATAAAAGCTATTTATGAAGGGATCAAAGATGTCACATTGTGAAATATTTGATTGAGATAAATAAGAAATATATGCATTTTATGAGAAACGATTAGAGAGGAAACTTGGTTTATTCTCGTATAGTTATTAAGGAAAAAGTTGCATGTTCTTCTTTATTGATCCAAAAAAGTCAAGAGAAGAAAAGAGAAGGAAAGAAAGAAGGAAAGAAAGAGAGAAAGAAAGAGAGAAAGAGAGAAAGAAAGAAAGAAAGAAAGAAAGAAAGAAAGAAAGAAAGAAAGAAAGAAAGAAAAAGAAAGGAAGAAACTTGAAAATTTCGTCATGTTTGACCAAAGCATCAAAGCATTCCCAATATCTCACAACTGATTTCTTTCGGCTATTCCTTTAGTTTCACCAATAATATTGAGATCGAAAAATCAATAACTGAAATGTAAATTGACTGGAATAAAGGTAAGTTAGAATTATACAATTGATTCTGAAAACAACTTTCCTTGCTTAACAAAATGCTGTTTAACTAATTCCTACAAACCGAATTCCATTCCAAAATTCTGCGTTTGCGATAGAATCGCTGTCTTTTTTATTGAAAAATCACAAACTGGTGAGCGGTTTTTTAAATTTCTGGTTCATTTTTCTGAAAAAACGGGCGTTTATTTAAAGATACTGTCAGTCCATTTTGCCCTAAAAACAATGTACGTCCCGTAACAACACCACACTATGATTAATGATTTTAAAAACTATTAAAACATCAGTTATCCGTGATTAATATCATTTAACAGAAACTAAATCTATCAAGTTTGAATAAGAGAATTCAGTTTTTCTTTCAAAAGGTAATCTTATTTATTTCGATTACCGCTAAATTTGAGATCATTTCAAGTTCTCAGTTTCTGTTAAAAACTATTTTCTTTTCCGAGTGTGTTTCCTAATTCTTAAAGTCAAACCATAATTCACTAATTGCAGATAATGGTTAGACTGGAAAATAAAGTTTTCACTCTTGACAACACACATGAAATTTCTCACGTTTAACCCGAGCTAATGCTTTGTTCAGAATTATTATTTCGGAATTGAATTTACAGCTTGAAATTTCTATTGTCGGTTATTTGTTTTTACAGATTACCGCCTTTTCTTTTAGGAAAACTGGTAAAAAAGGTCTTTGGACTTAGTGAAACCAGATGGTATTTCTCAAAGTGGGTGTTTACAATCAGAGAAGTGCGTTGCAAATGACATCAAAGTCTGCTTCAACAACACTGAAGAAAAGTACCAACTATACTCTCATGACCCCACGTATAGCTAACAGTGTCTTTGTCAACAACCCTATGATGACCCACACGGGACGAATTTAGATTTGTTTATGGTACGATTGTTTTTGCAGCTTTGACAATGGAAATTGTCATCAATCATGCGCCCTCATCTTGTCACGATGAAAAAGTACAAACACACGATTGAAGACTATTCGTTTGCACTTCCGTTTGTGTTCCTGATGGTAGCAGGTGACTCAAAGACACATTACCTTCACTCTATTAAGAATAGTTGGAGTATTTGGAGCCAAACAGCTCTTTGTTGAAGTCCACTGTTCAAACATGAATGGGTTGTCTTTTTGAGTAAACCTCTTGGAATGAAATTACCGTCGAAGAGAAGGTGTGCACACGACGTTTTTATTACGATTAACTAGTCATGTCTGCTAGACAACTGGCTTAGAAATGAAGAAAGCAATATTCTTTTGGGATGACGATGAAAAGCAATGATTTAGAAAACGAATGAAAATATTTTCATAAAAAAGTACAAAACGAAGTACATTAGTTAGGACAGAAAACAAAGTTTAAAAAGTTTTAAAATGAAGAAAGAAAGAAAAGAGACGAAAGAAGAAAGTTGGGTTATTGGAAAGTATTCTTCAGCTCCTCAAGTAAAATGAAAATAAGGCAAAAAAAAAAAAAAAAAAAAAAAAAAAAAAAAAGAATTAAAAATGTTTTGCATTAAAATGATCGAATTCATGAACCAAACAAAAAAAAAAGGAAAAATTGAAATCAGAAGAAGTCATGATGCTTTAGTCAAAGTCAATATATATATGCTTTATTCTCAGGTCGGAAATAAAGACCAAATAAGAATCGATTTCTGAGCAGGAGTTGATTGTTTAACACAGCCTTCCCAAACACTATCAGCCCGTGTGTCCGAGAACTCCGATCACCACCCACCCCCCACCCCACCCCACCTAATTCTCTAAACAAGAAGGAGCCTTTGTACGCAACATAATCAATGTAATCTTAACGCTGACTAAATTATCCCTGTATCGCGCCGATTTATCAAAGTTTTATCTCGCGAGCCATCTTTTCCTTTCGCGAACAAAACGGATGGTAAAGTTCAGTCTAAACTTTTTAGGATATTTTTTCCTGAGAAGACAAGGTTTAAGAAGCCATTTTGTTCTTCCAACTTTAAAATCACTTTATCTTACTTGAAAACTCTTTGTTCAATCCATAAATTAAGGTTATGTAGATCTGATTTCTAGATTTGGAGCATAAAAGCTGTCTTAAAATTTTAAACGATAGAATCGCTATCAATCAGGACCAACACAAACAAGTTTCAAGCTAGTTTCGCCCGTCGATGGAGTTAATAAATAGTAAAACATTACTAGAAGTCCTTGATGTTTTCCAATGTACTGCTTATGAACAATGTATTTGTTTAGTAACAGCAATAGTATTCAAGTAATGCAAGGACTTTTACAACTGTTTAACTGAATTTCTACTTATTGTACAATTGAGTGGAAATATCATGATACGATCTAAAGAACTAGTTTTAACGCTTTGTAAAATCTAAGAGTTAAATGGAATGACTCTAAAAGCCGTGACAAAAACAACTGGGCCGCCTATATTTGGCAAGTGAATGAAAAAAAGAAGTTTGTTATCAACAAATTCGGAATTAGAAATTTTTTTATCGATGACTGAGCGAACTTCATGTGATGAAATCAAATCAAACATTGACACAAAAATGAGGACTTTTTTTTTTTACAAATCGTACAAATTTAACTACAAATTTTTCTGTAATTATTATCTCAGGATTTATTTCCACGGTGTTTTCATGAGTGACAATTACAGATAAATGCGAATAAAGGACGATTCATTGGAAATAATAGAAAAAAACGTCTGTCAAAACTCGGCAATAAAATTATTGATGAGACTTTGGAAAAATTATTTTGCCGCATCTAAATGAGCAAGTTTTCCTTGACAATGAAAAATTGTTCGTGTAAATGGAGGAAAATGAATTTTTCCTTCAAAAGGAAAAGCTGGCATGCTTTGCTTTTCCTTGAAAAATCGTGAAGGCTGAAATTTGCTCTTATAGATGATAACAAGGAAAATGTGGCAAGGAATATTAATGAGTTTAGTTCTCAGCCTTGTTACTTCACTGATCAAGAGGCATTGCGGGCACAACCTAACCTTGTAGAGGAAAACTTGTTCATCATCTACACGAGCAAGAAAACCTTGTTAAGGAGAAAATTGTCAAAGAAAACTTGCTGATCGTCTACACGAGCACTGAAAATAGATAGGGCGCTTCAAAATCAGAGTTACGAATGATTTAAGATGTGGATTAAGGTCCTAACGTTCTGACATTATGGGTATTTATTGGTATTGTAAGTGAGGGATTTCGCAATGAACATCACACATACAAAATGACAAAAATAGATTAGAAAAAAAATATATATTTGAAGCCAAAATTTTTTCACATTTTGAGTTATCAAATACCAAGCTATCAAAAAATGGTATAAATTTGTTTGCTATCTCTTTCTCTTCGGTATTTTTTTCTTTCCTTTTGGTTTTCATTTTCATTTTGTTCATTTTGTTTATTTCGTTCCTTTTTTACACAGAGATGAGGAGTATGAACACTAATTTCAGAATAAGCAGAAAAGAAGAGGACACTTTTTCGTCGTTACTTGGTACTTACTTTAATGATAAGTTGGTCGATCTGGCTAGACAGATATCAATCAAAAAGGAGGACTTTTCTAATTGAGAAATCTTTTCATGATTCAAACCTATTTCTACCCCTATGTATGTGTCAGAGGATTTGGTGAGAGCTCAGAACACAAACTAAAACCATGAAGACACTGGATTATCAAACACTATTGATCGATTATGTATTACAATAAACTTGCGAAATATGTCCAAAATACAATACAAAATTGGACCTTTCTTTGGCTTATATCACTAGAAAGAATTTTAGGCGTCGAAGTGAAAGAAATCTGTTTGTTGGATGGTTGAAATTGTAACCGCAGTTATTATCATGATAAATTTTTCATATTTTTCATTTATTCATTCACTTATCAATCCAATAATTATCCCTTCCAACCGTCTGTCCACATATACACACAATCTTCTGTCCTTCAATCAGATAAACCACCCATTCACCAAACCTCTCATTCATTCAACCATCTCTTCGTTTATCCATTTATTCATCCACCGTATACTCATCCATTCATCCTTTTACTCATTCACCCAACTTTTAATTAACTCATCCATCCATTTATCTATTCATCCATCCATTTATCTATTCATCCATTTATCTATTCATCCATCCATTTATCTATTCATCCATCCATCTAACTATTCATCCATCCATCTAACTATTCATCCATCCATCCATCTATTCATCCATCCATCCGTCCGTCCGTCCTTCCATCAAGTGTTACATTTATCTGTCTATTCTCTACATCCATCAATCCATCCAACTATCAATTCATGAATACATCTACCCATCCATGCACCTCTGTACACATATATGACATTATTAAATCAATCTTTTGGAAAATATTGATATTCAACTGGAAATACAAAGACAGAAAAAAGCAAAAAAGTTGGAATGAGGTAATAAAAGCGATGACAGCAAGCTTTTTAAATGTTTTCTTTTTTTGATATTTTTGTATTCATGTTGTAAGGTTCTCTTTTCAAGTTCATTCGAGTCTATAAATATTCTTCCCACTTTCAATATTCATCTATCACATTTGAAGATATTCCTCACATATTCCTAACCTAGCAAGCGAGTAACGATCCCCACCCCCGTAAGAAGTGTATTCAGATCAACCCCTCCCCGACTACTCGTAGTTCTTAAAGCTCAGTTAAATAAACCGATATTAAATATTATAAACTTGCTCATCTAAAAAGTTAATTAATATTGTAGTTATAACACAGAAACGTCTATACATATGCAGTACAAATCTTTGCTAACGGTTCTTTGTGAAGACTCTCTCTAGACCTCAAAAGCCCTAGATGTGGCCTTGAATATACGCCTATATCAAGTTGGATTCTTGTCGGGCCTTAACTGGCTTTCTGACAGAAGAAGCAGTATCAAAAGCAGGTGTATTCGCCAATATTACTCTCCTTCCTGGGACTAACTTCAAAACCTACTTTCCTTATACTGATTCAATTAAGATGAGTTTGTAAACATGGTAAGATATTGGTGAACTTTAAGAATACAATTTCCAGTGATATTTTCTCTAGAATTTACTGGCTTTTTAGCTTTCATTATTCTCATATGCGTTCGCAATATGGGACGATTTCCGCTCAGCTTTTAACTAAATATTCCTGTTATACTTTTTTTTTTTTCTTTTTGCTTGGATTTCGCAAAACTTTGCTTTGTCTATAGCGAGGCCTATTATTACATTGTATAAACAAAAGAATTAAAGCATTTCTATTTTACTTCATTAATTCCTTTAATCCTGTACACGTGTTCACTTTTCCAAAACAGGCCAGAAACCTTTGTAAACTAGCTCGCAAATTCTCATTAGCACATGGATCTTGCAGACCATTAAGAATCCAGACAAGTAGCCCACCAGAAAGAAAAGGCTTTAGCTCTTCATAAGATGCAGAGAGAAAGGGAAAAAACGCAAGAGAAGTTTACAAAAAATATCTCAAGGGAATGTTTAGTCATTCAATACCCAGGGTGAATTAGAGTCCCAAAGTCCTATATTCCTAATGCGATTTCCTTAGTAACCAGATAAGTGTAATATCAAGAGCTTGCTGGCATAGTTATGATTATTACACAGAAGTGTATAAGCACTAGACGCCCTCTCATGGCCACTAAGACAGGAGATACCTCAGCCAATACGGCCACAGAACAAGTAGATCAGTACTGTAAAGACCAAACGAAGGACATACATCTTTAAAAAAGACCTTATTCTTAGAGGAAAAACTCCTAATAAGCTAGAAAACGAAATCCTTCGATATTATGTAAACTTAGTTTTATCTCTCTAGAATTCCCAGCACATTTTAATTTTTATTCGTTGGATAATTTTTAACTTCCTGTATCGTGAAGTCCAGCAAATATTTCATTATATCAGCAACTTAGCGCAAAAACCGCACGTAATAATAACATTATTTTCTATTCTATTAGTCTAATGTCAGACGAGAAATCAAACATAATGTAAGCTACGTGGGCTTTAAGTAACTATTGACGTACAAAGCAAAACTTTAATGGTTATATTATTGTTTTATTCGGGATTACAATATCATAAAATTGTAACGAGGCGGCTAACTTGAATCAATTACGAGAGACATTTTTCTAAAGTACATATAGAGAAACGGTTTGTTTCCCAACGTGGGACAACGCACGTATATTTTTTCCTTTTCCAAACACATCATTACATTATGACACCTTAGAAACGTTTCTTGGTTTTATATTTGTCCAAGAAGAACAAACTACATTAACCATATACTCAACAAGAATATATTGGGATTATATGTCGGCTTATAACCTAATATACTAATGTACAAGAAACTTTAATGCAGAAATAGTATAATGGGTGCATTATGAATACTTTGAACAAGAAGTCCACGCAAGGAACAATTTCAAGAAAACTAAGCAGTAATATTGCAATGGAAAGAATACATAGACGGAAGAAAACCTAATATATAAATGTACAGGCAAAGCAAAAGGTGTCTACAAATTGAACACATAAAATATGCATTTAGTAATACAGAGTTTTAAGGGTTTTTTGTGACGAGCTAATAATGAAGTACCGGATTTTAGAATATCGAATGGGCAGTTATCAAAACTCCATCGGATTTTGTGATACCTGACCACTAGCATCAATCGCTCAATCACTTTGAACTGGTTAATATCGGAGCATTCACTTTATCAAGTATTTGCAATGACATTGATTTTTATAAACTTAATACTGATTTAATTTTTTCACGGGATAAACATTATTAAAGTTAATAGGCGTAAGAGGAGATTTCTGATTTTTTTTATTAAAAAAAAAAAAAAGAAAGAAAGAAAAAGAAAGAAAAAGAAAGGAAGAAAGGAAGAAAGGAAGGAAGAAAGAAAGGAAGAAAGAAAAAAGGTTTATGTTTATTAATGGAAAATAGAGGCCAAATTTGTTCCGTCCCAAACCTCTTCACTAAAAAGAAAAAACTGTATAACCACAAAATATATTTACGAGTTTAAATATTTTTAATGTTGAAATATTAATTTTGACATTCTTTGGGTAATCTTTTCACTTTGGTCACACCTTAACAGCAGTAGTAGCAGATGACACGGCTCAGTTTTAAAACTCTCCCGTATCCGGAAGCCCGAATATTCGGTTTGGTCGGCTCGCGGGCACGAAAATGCAAGGGAAATCTGTTGTTTATCAGTGTTAGAAATACTTATATTATAAGAAAGTTTTGAAATCTTATAACCAAATAAACTAGACAAGGGAAAAAAGTTCCGCTGTTTTTCACTTATACTTTTAGATATTTAAGGTCAAAATCTTGGTGTAAAAATGATACCGCAATGCGCAGAGAAGGCGGAGAACTCTATGTATCTGATGTTTTCTATTATTTGGGTGAAAATTTAAGTAACACGGCAGTTATGTACATCTTCTCTATTGTCTGTTCCACTGGTATAGCAAATTGAATCCTAAAGGTGTTAGGAATACCAAAATTGAACCACCTGAGTGGCTCCTTCCATCGTCCCAACAAAGAAAGGTTGAATAGATACAAATGTTTATCTAGCTAGATCTTTATCTGGTTTCAAAAAATCTTCTAAAGCGAGCAAAATTAAAAAACAAACTATTCTTTCTGTTCTGAACCTGAATTAAGTATTGAGTGAAGATTACACGCAATAGAAAATGAAGGGGGGAAAAAGAGTTTTCATGCAAACAAATATTGAGCGGACATCCTAGCTGTGAACGCTTCAATTTTTATTCAAATTAACGACTAGTTAACCTTGATTCATAATTGTATGTCTCAAATTAATGCCTTGTAAGTTAGAAAGTAATTAAAAAACCTCTAAAAATCATGTTTGAATGCTTTTCTCGCACTTGATATGTGTGTTAGAAAATTTAAAAAAAGAGAAGCGTTCATAGTTTGAGTGTCCAAACATTTCCTATGCTAGGATATTGCATCGGGGAGATCATTAGTAATAAACTTCTTGACCTTCCCAGTTTCTTAAAAAAAGATTTTTTAATCCTACACTAAAAAAATTCAAATATTTATTTTTCTCTACAATAAGCATATTGAATAACTTAAGCAAACAAACTTTTTCGAGCAAGAGAGTATATAACTCTTTCAAGTGCTTGCGTCTTGCAGTACATTAATTAAGCGAGACCATTTCAAAGTTACCCCATGTGGAACAATCACTGTTCTCTAAGAGTATCCTATCTTCAAACTTCAAATACGACTCAACTTCAAATGAAAAAGATTTCTTTAGATAATTAGACCGAAATGGCAATCAAAATACGATTTAAGGGGTATTTTTTTGAAGTGGAATAAAGTGGCAAAAGATTTAAGTTAGAATAGGCGCATCGGCGCTAAGGAGTCTGAATCTTAAGTGAAATACCCATAGACCTAATAAAATCCGTCTTAACTGTCCGTCCGTAGCAACCAAATGAATAATTTCCAATTTTTAAAGTAAGAAATCTGTGTCAAGAGTAAGAACAAAAATAAACGTTAGTTATTTTGGTCACCTGCGAGGCTTCCTGTGTACAACTTGAACGCTAAAAAAGAAGAAAACTTTAAACTTTTACACTTTTTTATGTATTGTCTTACTAGTTGGCTCTTGTTTATTGTATCGTTAAAATCTTTGGTGGCGAATAAGAATTAGTGCCAAAATCCGCCATATTTGAAGCAGCATCTGGCCGGCTCCCACTCGAAAAATCCTGCTTTGTCAAGTACGACTTAAACAATCAAAAGAAAATAAAGACTGCTAATGAGTGTATTAAATGACACTTAGAAAATTAAATGCTCTTTATATTTGATATATTGAATCAAACTGGACGAGTAGGCAGTGCGAACGAAAGTTCCAGAATGAGTGAATAAATAAATGCATGAAATGAATTAATGAATGAAAAATAAAACCAAGGTATCATAGATAATAGCAACGTCAATTATCCATCATGATGCTGTCTACGTCAATAATGGCCTTTAAATGAATAATAGATAGATAAATGAAGCCAGTTTTCCTTGACAATTATTTTCGATGCTCGTGTAGAAGATCAGCACGTTTTCTTTGACAATTTTCTCCTTGACAAGGTTTTCTTGCTCGTGTAGATGATGAACAAGTTTTCCTTGACAAATTTAGGTTGCACCCGCTATGTCTTTCGATCAGTGAAGTAACAAACTGAGAACTAAATCATTAATATTCCTTGCAACATTTTCCTTGTTATCATCTACACGAGCAAATTTCAGCCTTGACGATTTTCCTTGTCAAGGAAAAGCTACCATGCCAGCTTTTCCTTTTGAAGAAAAAATTATTCATTTTGCTTTATCTACATGAATAACATTTCCTTCTCAAAGAAAACTTGCTCGTCTAGATCCGGCTTTTAATTAACGTTTGAAAATCTTATATCACTACTCAAAGCTAAAGAAAATAATGCATGGCGATAATTGTCATCTTCTATTGATCATTCCTCACATGTCTATAATCTTAATGTTGTAACTAGGGAAATAACTAAGAGAGCCGAAATGTTCGCTTTGTACCATCCCAATCGGAGATCTTTGGGGTTGCCTGAGAACCAACTGACGTAATTGAGGTAAGCTGTTGTGGTAACCCTGTCGTATGGCGAAGTTAATAAACTAAACTAAACCAAACTAAACATCTATTGAGCTATTTTTGGCCACCCCGTGCATGATCGTACCAAGGATGAATATCAACTTCGGTATCTGTAGCGGTATATTTTTAGCTTCTGGCTTAGGATATGGTGTCTGACAATCTTTGGCGATGTTAATTTTTCAACGACAGTGAACCGGGAAGATGTCTGCGATGGAAAAAAGATGTATGGGGCCATCCCAGTTTGAAATATGGCGGTTAGCTAACAAGTCCTTACTAGTAGTTCCTAGATGCAACTTGAAATCCTATGGCCAAAGATCGTTCTCATTCATGACTTCAAAACTATGGAAAAGTCTTCTTGATGACATTAGAGAGACTTATTAATCTTTAAATACTTTTAAAATTAAGATTTATCTTTGTAAAATGGGTTGGCAGTGGCGGTGATGATAGTGGTAGGTTGGTGGTAGTGATGGCGATGGTGCTGGGTTGATGTTGGTGGCTGTGATGGCAGTAGGTTGGTGGTGGTCATTATTGTGCGGTTGGTTGATGGTGGTGGTGGTGGTGATGGTGCCGATTTGGTGGTGGTGACGATGAGTTAGTGGTGCCAGATGGGCGTGAGTTGGTGATGGTTGCGGTGATGGCAATCGGTGGTGGTGGTGGTGATGATAGCAGTGGGCTGGTGGTGGTGATGGTGATTGTGGTGGATTGATGTTTGTGGTAGTGATGATTGTGGTGGGTTGGTGGTGATGGCAGTGGGTTGTTGTTGTTGGTAGTGGTAATGGCGGTTGGTTGGAGGTGTGTTAGTGATGGCAGTAGGGTGGTGGTGGTGGTGGTGGTAAAAATGCCGATAATAATGATGATAAAAATGATGATGATGTTGGTAGCGGTGGTGACTATGATTAAATAACGTTGATGAGGATGTGGGTAATGATGATGATGGTTGAGGGTGGGGTATAGGGGGTAGGGTGGAGTGGAGATGATAATGGAGTGCACATTAAAAAGTATACAAGATTCCTAAGTTGGTCTTATTTGGTTGGATAATGACGCACTGTAGCCTTTAAAAGATTGCAAAAATATAAACAAAGAACTACTAATCAAGTCAAAAACCAAAGTCAAACATTCACAAACGGCATCAAAGATTACTTCAAGTGTTTTTTCAACACTCCCTAAACCCTCAGCTGGAAATAAAATAGCCTAGTCACTTAGATTCCCAGCAGGAGGTCTAAAACCTATCTTTAGAAAGCTGATAAAGACGGAAAAGATATATCAAAAGTGTAACCTTTTTATCTGACCGATTCCGTCCAAAGATTACGCCTGGCCTGTGACAAATGAATATTAAATGACAGTGGTAGCATGTGGATGGATAGTGCATGAATGGGCAAACTAGGGGGCGTTTATTCGCTTATTTAACACTGTGAAACTTTTTTATTAGTTCGGCATATATCATAATCGTCAAAAATAAAATATACGGTCATTTTTCGATGTTGAGAGTTGACTGATCAGATGTCGAAAATCTTTAGATTTTTCGTCTTCTTAAAAAATATAAAAACTGAAAAAATGTGGAATTTTATTTGGTGAGCTTAATCGTCAAAAATAAAATGGACGATCACCTTTAGTTGTGAAAACGTGCTGATCCAAAATCGAAAATTTTTTAATGTTTTATCTTCAAAAAGCCAAATATTTTCGAAATTCAATCTCTCTTTCTCATTTTCTATTCTTTTCTTCACATAGTTTATTCAATAACGGGGGACATGGTTGGTTTGCGCTGTTAATGCGCTGCCCTCTCACCGCTGGGATCGCAGGTTCAATCCCTAGACCTGTTATCTCATGTGAGTAGAATTGTTTGTTGGCTCTCTCCTGTGCTTATAGGGATTTTTCTCCGGCTTCTCCGGTTTTTCCTCCCTCCACAAAAATCAACTTCTGAATTCCTATTCGATCTTTGGGCATTCACGTTAGATTGAAGCCTAGCTCTGTTATGTCGTGAATGACCCACGTTGTTTTATGACAACGAAAAGCCTCGAAAAGTTAAATTTGTTTCCGTATTTCCTATTCATTTTTCTCATAACATATGAGTCATTAATTCCATACCCAGACTGAATAAGCGCTGCAAATAATTCAGTCAAAACAAACGGATTTAAGAAATCAATAAATTGTAGTGTCTTTTAACGTATTTGCAGTTCATTATCTTTCTATTATCTCATTACTTAACTCCTTGCGGTTCTTGAGTAAGAACAACATTCCTTCCATTGTGCTTTTCCCATTTGCTTATCTCATTTCCTAGAAAAAATATTTATCTTTCTCCTTACATTATTTCGTAATTGCGCTTGCTAAACGATTTTATCCTTTTTGTTATGTTTCCCTAATCTCTTTGGGTCGATTCAGCTAAAATTACACTTCATAACTCTATGATTCTAAAAGTATATATACTATATATATATATATAAAACAAAGGTTCATCTTATACCAAAAATACCGGAATAATAGAATATTAAAATGCATTTTAAGGCATGTCGAAGTTGCTTATCTTTAAAACTTAGAATACTTATTTCGCCTAAAGATGGGCTTTGAAGTTTAAAATGTTTTAGTTCATCTTAAATATAAAATAACAGAAGCGAACAAGGTCATAATTCGAAGTGAATAAAGTAAGGATTTGACAAAAATAAACTGTCCGCCACACAGAAATGCACTCCACAAAAAGATCCTACAAGTCTGGAGCTTTTACGGGTCAATCTGAGTTTGCCATCTAAGTACACTAAAATAAAACTTATTTACCTTTCGTTGTCTTTCGAGTAAGGAAAACATTTCCATTTGTGACTATTAAGTTGTTTATTCCTTTGGTTTTCATCATGGATCACGTTTCAGTAACTGTTTTATGAAAGTAAAAATGGTGCTTTCCACAAAAACATATACAACTCTCTTCTTCCTCGAGAATGTACGCTAGTCGAGCCGAGACGAGTCGTTTGCCGAGGAGTGGAAAAGTCGACTGACGGTGTCCGCGATAAGCAAAGACATTTTTAACTCCTCGACAGGAGGTCCATTCTCATAAGCTAGATCGATCACTATATTACTGGTTCTTCGAGCAATACGCATCGCATAAGTATTCATATTTACAAGGTATTCTACCTTCGTTCTAAGCTGCAATCTTACTAAAGTCGTTAACAATAGCGGCTGTGGGAAGGAAGATAGCAGAATATAAGAGATACAGAACCTAGTACGAATTAAATACGCCATTGATTCCACAGGCAATATCTGGACAAACTAGTCTGTTTCCTTAAGGTAACGTTCTGAAAATGATCATTTTTGACGTGGAAATCCAAAGAAGACTTTCCCAAGACGTCAATGAACGTAAAGAACTGAATAAAATGCACAGAAAAACATCGCATTTTGCAATTTTTTGGCTTGTTTGGTTTCCATCTTAGTAACAATAAGTCGTACAATATGAGTTATGGACGAGAAATATATATCAATAAGATGTAGGTAAACTGGCTAACTACTTCAGATCTCAGCGATTTTACAATATCTGAGCAGAGTTTGGCGTACATGGGACTATATCTTTAAGTCATGGCCTCAATCTTAGTCATTAGATATATAGGGTTTTTCATTACCTAGAATATATCTTTATTACAATGCATGTTAAAAAGGCCCGGGTGATCACAGGTCATATTATTCCTGTACAACAGCACAAAATAACCGAAGAGAAATATGGTTTAAATATTGTGGAATACCAACCGAGGTGAAATCGGCAGCGAAAGGCCATTGGTGGTGCACAATATACCAGTGAATTAAGATTAAGTTTACTTTTTCCAGCTTTAAGATATATTATTCATTCGCTTGCATTATGAGAATTTTGCTTGTTTGTTTACTAGAATTTTGCTTGTTTGTAGAAAAGTATTCTAGCAACAACAACAGCAATAGCAACCATAGACGCATCTTCAACAACAGCAACAGTAACGTAACAGCAACAACAGTCGCAACAGCAGCAACAGCAGCAACAACAGCAGCAACAACAGCAGCAACAACAGCAGCAGCAGAAATAACAATAACAACAGCAGCAGCAACAGCAACAGCGACAGCAACAGCGACAGCAACAGCGACAGCAACAGCAGCAGCAACAGCAACAGCAACAACAGCAACACCAATGCCCTGGCATCCAACGGCTTTTATTCTCGCTCCGGCTTTCGTGAGCGAAGAAAACTTCTGAAATCAAAGGACACAACAACAACAACAACCACGGCATGGAACAGAAACAGCAACAACAGCAACAGCATCAACACCAGTAAGCTTCAAGGACATCGGTTTTTCCAAACTTAATGTCACAAAATTTGCATTAAATTTGGCATTAAATTCTTTCTCTTTTATTTGCTTCATAAACTCCGTTTAATTATGACAACTGAACTGATGACAGTGATTATTAATACTTCCATAATCCCAAACTCTTGAATATTTGAAGAAATCGTACTCGGTGTAAGAAATGACTTTGGAATTCCACAAATTCCACAAATACTTTTTCTCGAATAAAATTTTAAAAAGGCTTTGATTTTGGCAAGTGAATGCCAAGATTTATTCTCAGAATTGAATTCATCCAAACAAAGTATAAAGAAAAGACTTCATTTAGGTTTTTTGAGTTAAGAACCTTAATTCTTTACGCCCGCCCGCTTTCAGATTTAAAACTATACAAAAGACCAAATATTAATGTACCAAAAACGCTAAAATCAATAAAATAAACATTAGGTTTATACAAGTATACAAATTATATCAAGCTTATTGTAAGCGCATTAAGGCATGTTTTGTTAGAACACCCCAAAGTTTTTCTCTCTTGTATGGATTTAAGCTCATGTTTTTCCTCCTTTATTAATAAATGGGTTCAAATTAGGATTAACTTAGGATTATTTCCGTTTTTATTCAATTCTTTTTAGGACTTATCTTGACCTTAAAACGAATGATTCGCAAGAGAAGAAAGAATCCAAGAAACTTAAATCCCAACAGATGGCGCTTGAAAGAAGAAGATGACGTGAAAAAAGAGCAATGTCCTGAAAACTAGGAAATAACATTTATTAAAAATATAATCATTATTTTCGAACCAAAAATTAACGAATTATTATAAGTTCCTGTTTGAAAAAAAAATCTACTCAACCAAAAATTTAAAGTAATGATCTGTTAGCGAGTCTGAAAACACCAGATTTTTATGATGTCAACACAGCTCTACAGAACAGGTAAAACACTTGTGAAAAGACAAAACACGACGAAAGAAATGTGCTGAAAAACACCCAAGCTTTCATTAGCTTCTAAAATTGGCACGGAACTTCAGTAATTACTTTTTCATGGATAGTCGAAAAGGTGTAAAGAAAGCGTGACTTTTTTATCAAAGACATTAATTTTTTCTAGGATAAAAATGGAGACTTACTGAATGAATTCACATCAAAACACGAAGCGAATGCGCCTTAAAACGCTGATAAATTTATTACTAGACCGGTTCAAAACGAATTATAACGGCGACACAGAACGATGAGGCTGAAAGAGAAGTAAAACTATAGTTTAACATCTTGGCTGGGAGTTGTTTTTGAGCGCTATTCGCATTATAAAACTATTTGTCTTCAAATGCTGCATGTGTTGCTGTTGATACATTAAAAAACACCTTTGGCTTCGAACAGATTTACGTTTGATTATCGTAATTCAGATAACAGAATTCGGCCTTTGGTGCGCTCACCTGCGATTTCATTGACGATAAGGAACAGATCGAAAAAGCACGCAAAAATCAGCTATAAAAAATCGCGAGGACTTAAGCGATCGATTCCTAGGAAACGAACTTCAAGGAAATCAATTTCTCTCTTAGAAATGTAAACAAATTATTCAGAAGTTGCTTCCAGTGATTTTGTGGTCAGTTTTATATTTCTTTTGCCCGTTTATCGTGAAAGTTTGAAGATGAAAAGAGAGCAAGGTATCAGCAGTTGTAATCTTAATCCGAGAGCGTACTCTCGACTGCTAATGAAGAAAAGTGCAGTCAAGAGTGATGGCGAGATTACACACTCTTCTGAGTGATTTATCTGAAAACATGATGAAAACTAGAAAGCCATCAAACATTTGAAGTCGATGAATAACGATAATAACTCCTAAGCGCCCTCCACTTTGCTGTAAACTCTTTCCTACGTAAAGAGAGAGTGCGGAAAAAAGCCCCAAATGCGCGCTTAAAATGTTCAAAACATAGGAAATGACAGTGGTATTTTGATTTCAAATTAATCCTTAGCTGTAGAAGTCTGTCAATAGTTTTCAGCGCTAAACGACTTTGTGAAGTACGAGTCAATTAGGTGAATACCAAACAAGTGGGATTACTGACTGACTGGCCATTTGTTATCATTAAGATTATTGACTGGATTCAAAATGAAAGTCAACTGCGATTACTTTTGCAGTGAGTGGGAGGAGCAGGTTGTCGTGGTGGCCTGAGTGATCAGGCTTTAAAGAGAATTTAGAAATGACATCCTCCTAGCCATAAAACGCCCATTATCAAAGAAAAGATCAGTGGTAAGTATCGATCAATTTTCACTGACGTGTCCTAGGAAACAGCTGCATTTACTTTCCTATAAAATGCCTGAATAGTAATTAAATGAAGTGTTTGAGAATAGGAAGAGCTGATATTATGTCAAACACAGAATAAATACCCAAACAAATGATGAATAAATACACAAAATTGGCCAATAAAGAATTAATTATTGTTTACATGGACGTTTTTTAATTCTGTTTTCGTAAGTGATTTTTTGTTTATATCCTTTTTATTACCAACATTTTTGCTCATTATTCCATCTTCCTTCATTACTATTTCGCATTTGTTTTGTCTTGTTTTCGTCAGTTTATCATATTATTTTGATGAGTTTTTCTTTTCTTTTCGCTCTGTTCCGTCTTATTTTTGTTCTTACACTTTCTAGTTTCTTCTGCTTACCCAAAAATAGCAAACTTTGACAATTTCAGTACTTTTTTAGGTGGATCATCCCACGCATCTATTCTAAGGGAGCCTTTCATTCATCTCCGAAATCTTCTCCCTCAACTAAATATTTTACAACCATCACTTCCCGTGAAGGGCTCTTCCGTGAGGTTCACTCCAAACATACACTACAACTACATTCAATATTTACAGCACACAACACACAACTCACATGTTGATTTTTACGGATGGAGGAAAACCGGAGAACCCGGAGAAAAACCCTCGTGGCAAGGGAGAGAACAACACATCTAACACACTCTACTCACAT
The DNA here is from genome assembly GCA_015163945.2 of Stichodactyla helianthus. Classification (NCBI taxonomy): domain Eukaryota; kingdom Metazoa; phylum Cnidaria; class Anthozoa; order Actiniaria; family Stichodactylidae; genus Stichodactyla; species Stichodactyla helianthus. The sequence goes on along the minus strand of WUAP02168450.1, from coordinate 1,125 downwards.
GTGGCATCCACGGTGTTCGAACCAGTGACCCGACCCGTTGGACTCACGTGGAAAGAAGAACGCAATAACAGCGTACGCCACCCAAGTACATGGACAAAACGGAAAAAGAAATTCAGGTTTTTGTTTCTTTGTTTGTTTGTTTATTGAAGTGGTGAACAGTCGAGGAACTCACGGGTAAAGGGAACTCTCCAATTTCCAATTTATTGCTATCTAGACCTTTAAAAATTGGTTTTCAATCAATTCTTAAAAGCTTTCATAGTCGGTCGAGCTAATTTAAACATAGAACTTACTTTAAGTAAAATCTTCTTTCAAAACCCTTCTCTTCCAGATACTCTACTACTGGACGTCCCATCAACAAGGCTTGAAAATATTTCTCGTTCCTTGAGCCCGCGCTCCTTTTGAATTTGACTCTGCCACTGTTTTTTGATTGGTTGATTCAACGGTAAAAAGGCGCCAAAAAAAACCGGAAGCAGAAGAACCCGTCCTCGGTTCTTGCCGGAGACCAAAAGGAATGCGGGCTCTGTGAACGAAAATGCGACGAGTTTGTACAAGACATGCGCAAAGTACGAGAACCTCCAGCTCAGTACTCTAAGCGTTCGTGTTGCATAAGAAGAAACTAGGCCCTAGTAATCTGTATGACGTCAATGATAACGCTGAGTGAAAGAAAAAAGAAAGAAAAAGAAAAAGAAAAAGAAAAAAGAAAAAGGAAGATGTAAGATGAAAAAGACCAAGAAAAATAAAGAGAAAAATAGGAGAAGAAATAGGAGAGAAAGAAGAGAAGGAGGAAGAAGAAGGAGGAGGAGGAGGAGGAGGAGGAGAAAGAAGAAGAAAAAGAAAAAAGAAAAAGAAAAGAAAAAAGAAAAAAAAAAGGAAAAAAGAAAAAAGAAAAAGAAATAGAAAAAAAGAAAAAGAAATAGAAAAAAGAAAAAGAAATAGAAAAAAAGAAAAAGAAATAGAAATAGAAAAAAAGAAAAAGAAATAGAAAAAAAGAAAAAGAAAAAGAAAAAGAAAAAGAAAAAGAAAAAGAAAGAAGAAAGAAAAAAGAAAGAAGAAGAAAGAAGAAAGAAGAAAGAAGAAAGAAGAAAGAAGAAAGAAGAAAGAAGAAAGAAGAAAGAAGAAAGAAGA